>BMAO01030957.1:0-88236 GCA_019973975.1 Trichonephila clavata
TGGTGTACTTCATTCGATTTGTATTGCTGTGATATTTCTTTAAAACCTTGATAATTTTCGAAAAAGTTTAAAAATAATTCTGTGCAAATTTCTACAAAGAACTTTACAACCCTAAAGGGATGTAATGAGTTTTATATTTTAAAAATTAAATTCAAATTTTAGTAACATCTAAAATAACACATATTTAATATTAAATATGATTTACTTTTGTCTGATTACATATATCAACTCACCTAAGAATAAAAAGATACTTTTGACTGCAACAAAATTATTTCTGTAATAAGTAAAACATTTCGACTAGTATTAATTACCTTAAGCCACCTCGAGTTGAGAAATTTAAAAATTACGGACTTAAGCCGGATCAAATTTTAGTTAAAGATAATCTAACTTCTAATAAATATGTTGTTTCACTTCAACTCTACAATTTAATTTTTAAAAATAAAGAAAAATAAAACTAATATAAGTATTTAAAGGTTTGTTTAAAATATTGTAATGCATTTTTTTAAATATCTTGAGTTCAATTTTTGGATTTTATCGCTCAATATGAGTATTAGCAAAAATCCCCACTCATTCTCAGGGAACTAGTGATGATCTATACTGCCTTACGTTTAAACCCTTTATCCGTCTTTAGAATTAAACTTTTAATCAACTTTGATTAATATTCCACTAAATGAAAGGAAAAAGAAGGGTCTGAGTCAAAACCAAACACGTAGCATTTAATTGTTTGCATACTCATTTTTGATAGTGCGCATAACCAGAAGTCAACTCATTCCATTAAACATCAAGAATCACTTTCAGTCCATGAAAACAATAATATGAGCAACAAACCTATATTACCATTCTGTTTAATTAAGTTTTAACACATCTGATGCAACAGAGATTGTACATGCTTGCAACAAAATGAATACTTCAGACAATTGTGTTCCATTTCAACTTATGAGCTGTTCACTGGTCAAGACTCTGTGGAACCAGATCCGTATTATTGAATATATAAGACAAAAAAAGAATCATTAATTAAAAGCATATTAAACAATAGATTAAACATCAAGGTATTTTATAATCATACATCATCTTTCAATCATTTCATTTCATTAGAAGATTTAAAATACCTTGATCTGAAAGAAATGGAACATCTAGAAAGATTTGGCAGTCCCATAACAGGGGACTCCAGCCATAGGACCCAACATGTAAGTAATATTCTTGATTCTTTTAAATTCCAATTTGTTGATTGTCACCATTTTTACCCTATTCTCAAAAGAGGGTTTGAGGAACTTTTATAGGGATCCATTCAGGACGTCAGCCTCAATTTGGTCCTTAATTATTTCAATCTTTATACTCAATAAAAATACCTTTCAAAATACTTTCACCATTTTATTCTCTCGACAATATTCGATAGACTGGCAACATCCCACCGCATTAAAGTAGGAACGAATCCCTGTGGATTTAATAATCACACCTTGGCCAAGACCTGATGACACCCATACCATGGAGAGTCCCTATCCATCTCGCTGGCTCTGAAGTCCAAGACCAGATTGATCTCACCAACTCAATGTTCACAGAAAACAACAGACTGCTCTGCATGGTTTCAGTGATCTATTCAACAGATTGAACTTCTTTAAGAATACGCACTTGGAAATGCCAAGAGCGTTTCCTCGATTTATACTTAAAAATGTTTAGATTTCTGATATTCGCAATTTTAAACCATTTTAGTTTGGACTTTTTGTTTTCATGAAAATTTTGCGAAAGCAGCTAGAGGATTAAACTCGAATATAACTATCTAATATATGCTGCTATAATTTAAATACTCCATTGATAAAAATTTTTAAGTGGGCGGGCAATTCACTGCTTCTATAATAAACCAATTATTACTTCACGAATAAATTTTAATATTTATAAATATCTCACTGCAGCTGCAACCCAATATAAATAATGACTATTCATAGTGTTAAGAGATAGGGTCCAAATATTTCTTTTTAAAGGATCAAATAAACAGCCTTGTAGAAAATTTAAAATTGCTAAAACAGAGCCAGTTTTAAAAATGGATTTTAGCAAATCTAATACCTAAATTTGAAGTCAATAAGAATTTTTTTGAAAGTAAATGACACAAAAATTCACAAATGTAAAATTAACATTCATAATAACAGTACTTACATGTGCCAAATAAAAAGACGTCGTCAGTTCTAAAGACTTTGCCAAATGCTGTTATTGTATTCATTGTTTTGTTATTTGCATGGGAACGATTTTCTACTATTGGCCGCATATCGCGTCATTTTTATTCGGAGAAATTGGTCGACGGTATAATACGCGCAAGAACCTAAAAAACATTTACACAGTCTCTATCAGAAATTTCTATACAATTTTAGCAGATAATTCTTGCACTCGAACATTCTGTATATAATTACATAAAATAGATATTTATTTTTTCTTTAAAACGGCAACATGTAGTTTATACATACAATACTTAAATACTATTTAATAGAAAAATATTTTTTTTTTATCCATTTTCAATAAAAAATAAAATAAATTTCATTCCGAAAGAATAACCTAGTGTAACTCATGATATACGCTGAGATGAATATCAAAATAGGGAAAATCATAAAACAGTTCAATTTTTTCATTCCTTTTCAGATATTAGTAAAACTCTTTCTCATGTTCTACATATTTATCTATAAGTTGTTTTTTTTTTCTTTCAAAAAATAGCAAACGATTTTATTCTAACAAATGTAATTAAAAACGATTTCTTGAAAAACATAAAAATAACCACCAAACGATATTTTCAAAAATTTAGGGGAAGAAAAGAGAAAATCATAAAACAGTTCAATTTTTTCATTCCTTTTCAGATATTAGTAAAACTCTTTCTGATGTTCTACTGTTTTACATATTTATCCTAGAAGTTTTTTTTTTTTTTTTTTCCTTCAAAAAATAGCAAACGATTTTATTCTAACAAATGTAATTAAAAACGAGATTTCTTGAAAAACATAAAAATAACCACTAAACGATATTTTCAAAAATTTATCAAAGTTTCCAACAAATTCTTCCAATACAGTAAGAACATTTTAAAAAAGTATTCTTAAAAATTGCCAGTAATATATTACATGAATATCTTAGGAAAATTAACTGACTTGAAATGAAGCCTTAATTATTTGAAATTAAAAGTAAAAAAATAAATTATAATAATCAGATTTTAAAAAGAGAGAAAACCAACAAGAGCTTTCAACTTAAGTAACAAGAAAAATTACTAAACTGTAGATCAATTTAGGATGTCATCATTCCAAAAAAAAATATTGTATTTTAACTTACCGCTTAGTTATTGAAAAAAAATTCTTAATTTCAGTTAAGTATCGATACAAGCAACCACAATCCATAGCTAAAAAAACTATTTCGGAGAACATTTTCATTACATTTTAATAAATAACAGTTAACTTAATTACCGCATATATACACATATTAAATATCTAATTTTAATGGAATTATCAGGATTACAGAAGTATATTAATTGCATTCTTAATTTTGAATCAATATTCTTGAGCAATATCAAGATAAGTGTAGATATTGTCAAACACTAGGATAACAATTTCTAACCCCACAGAAAAGACCACAAGTACTTCTTATACAGAGTAATCAACAAGATTTTGGATTCCAGATCACTCAAAGATTTCGTCACACCATAAGAAAGTTTTGTATTGCATTTTACTAAATGAATTTTTAATGTAGGGAGATGAAACGGTCTCCGAAAAGAAATACGCATCATAGTGTTTGATTGAGGCAGAATTATGCCCATGTGGCCCTTCATATCAGCATTTAAACCCTGAACATTAAAAAAACTGTCTAAAATAGTATAATTTTGCATTACCATAATTGCTTATTGAATGAAATCATATGAAGTTTATTAAGTCCAGTTTTGAAGCAAATGACACATCTGTAAATGGAGATCAGATTGATTATTATCGTCACAGTAGAAACACGAAAGCTACTGGGGATGGACCTCGTATCTCTGAATCTTTTCAAGTGACGAGGACGAGACCTAAGCTTACATCCCACTTTCGACACCATGTCAACATGAGGACTTTTGAGACAAAACAGATACAACTTGCATCAGTCCTTTTTACATTGTTTTTCTTTTGCTGCATCAAGACTTGACAGGGAAAAAAGGCGGCCCCCAGGGTAGACTAGTGCTCCTTAGGTAGGTTTGTTTTTCAGATGCAAACAGCCATAACTCTTATAGCAAGATGGTGATTACTTAGAATAATACTGTATGTATTTGATAGATCACAGACATATTGGTGACTACTTCTGATACCCAAATAGCACATCATCCTTGGGTACAATATGACAATGTCTATACATGATTCTTCCCATAGCAGGTAACTTCGAATAATCCTGTATACCTCGGATAGATCAGACATATTAGTGACTACTTGCATAACCCAAATGGCACATCATCTTTGGGTACAATATGACAATGTGTATACATGATTCTTCCCATAGCAGATAACTTCGAATAATCCTGTATGCCTCCGATAGATCAGACATATTGGTGACTACTTGCATAACCCAAATGGCACATCATCCTTGGGTACAATATGACAATGTCAGATCTTCACATGGCTGTTCCTACTCAATAAATCTAACATCAATTGAACATTTCCAAAATACCAATTGTATAGGCCATTCAAATACAAAAACGACGTTATCAAAAGATTTGGAGAAAAATAAAGGAATGGTTGAATTGATCGATCACCTGAATGAAATGATTCTGTATCAATCTATTGTATCCAAGTGTACAATAAATCGCAGTTTAAAATTTATAAAAAATTGAATCTCTAAACATATTAACAATTATTTCTTATAAACAGGGTTATTTTTAATATTAATGTGATTAACTTTTTAAATCACTACTCCTGTATTCTTCGCAAAAGAATCCAAATGCTCAGACTTTCTATGACTACATTTCTAGAAAATTAAGTTCACATACTACGTTTAAAGGCCATATAGTTAGTTTTCAATAATTCAATTTAATTGTTCTAAAATAAAAATGTGTAAAATTCATTTCAATTTTTATCGTAGGTTTATTCCCCTTGATAAAAATCATTCATGATTATAACATACCTTCAAGTGCCAAAATAGATTTAAATTTTAGAACGTTTAAAAAAAATTTCCACAAAAATTATGACAAGTACAATGTATAGCATTTCTTTATCACCAAGTTGATTTAATTAAAGGAAAATTCACACAAAAACAATTTCATCTTGTATAGCTTTTACATTAAATGTGTGTACCTACTCAAAAATATTTATATTGTCACATTTTTAAAGTATACCTAATCCTATATACTAATTCATTAAGGAAATTAGTTAACTTTCCCATATAAATAAGAAAAACCAATTAGAGAATAAAATTTAAAAATCATTAGATATCTACACAAGAAATACTGATTGTGAATTTTTGAAAATATGTATTGAAAGATCAATCCCCTGCATCCTCAGCTTATTAAACCAATAAAATAGGCAGAATTAATACAATTACAAAAGTAAGATTTTTTTCACTTCAAAATACAGTAATGTGAACTGGAAAAAAAACTCAATTTTTTAAAAATAGTTAGTTTATCTTATAATATTCCTTTATTTCTTAACTTGGTGTATTTATAATTGTATTTGTTATTAAATCTAAACGCCCAATAAAAATCACACAATTTGAAAAACAATACGTTTCGAATTCAATATTTCTATACAGTTCACAAATGTATAAGTATATTATATCAAACAAAACCTGCAGCGAATTTTTTTAATAAATTGGAAATATAACATCCCTTAATATTCATGAAGTCAAACAATTTTCACAAATTTAAAAACTATATTTCTTAATTCTTATATGTAAACTGATTTCTATGCATATGAAATTAGCGTAATAACTAAACTCTATTTTGTTCGACATCCATCAGATTAGCATCACAGTAATATTTCAAGATGTGTAATACGCTCCACGTGTATCAGTGGTAATGGACACATTTCTAAAATTAAAGACAAGCAAGTCATGGGAAGAATGTTTATTAAAAATAACTAATGGGCTTTGTAAAATAAACATAAGGACAACAAGATTTGTACCATATGTGGTTTTTATGCATTTGATATATAAAGTGATTGTTTGGTCAGGTAAGCATGCCTTTCAAAATATATCAATAGTATTTCTCTCACCAAGTAAGTATTAAAAATTGAAGTGCTTTAAAAGCCATTCAGTGTATGGCAGTTTCTAGATTACATATACAAAGAAAGTGAGGCCATAGATGGAAACAAATTTTACGACAACAGACCTGTCTTCATCAAACTATCACTAGGATCTTAAATACAATAGAAAAAACACAATAATTAAATAATGATAATTTAATAAGCAATCAAACTCTGATTTATAAAGTTTCCTTGAATTAGGCAAAGCTAAAAATGTATACAAGAATGGAAACAAAGAATATAATATAATATATATATATAATATAGATATGCGCTGAACACACAAAATAGAACTAAAGATATATACCAACAAAAAAATTATAAAATAATGAACTCTCATACAAATACAGAACCGGTATACAATTGCCAGGGCATAAGATAACATTATTATGCACTGTGCAATATTTTGAAAAAAATTTGATTAAAGAAACTTGAAAGCCACAAAGAGATATAATACAAAGAGTTAATGAGAAATGTATATAAAAATCTATTCAGAATTGCACACAAGTGTGTATAGAGTCAAACAATGTTTCTTGTTTGTAACATTTATTAATGAAACAACCACCAACATATAAATCAACGGGCAAAAAACATTCTACTCAAAAATCAATTTATAACAGACAAAAATATGAATGGTATAACCTCCCATTAAATGTAAAGCATAGAACAACTATCTTTAAAATATACAGTAAGGTTTGGATTTAACATAACCTTTAATATTTTAGTAAACACTTTTTACAATAAAAAGAAAGACAAATACAGTGAAAATATTCATTGTGGGGATGAACAATAAGGTTTACAAAATAACTTTAGTCAAAACAGATAAATTCCAGAACATATTATAAAAGCACTAACATATTCAAATAAATAAATATATTTTTATTATTTTATAGTTCATATAGCACCGTAGGTCATGGCTGCTTTAAGCATTACTGTGAGTTAACAAAACCTTTTATGATTTTAAGCTATGAGTATTCACGTATAAACTGGTGATGAAATTTAAAGAAATCAATAAAAAATATTAATAATTAAGCATATAAATTACACTTACAAAACTTAAATGTCAACATATTCATAGTTTAAATTCATATACTTTTCCAAAAACTGTAAATTATCAGATGATTTTTATATACATTATTTTTTATTACTGATTGAAAAATTAGCAAGGTACTGATCCATTATTTATATAAATATAAAAACATTTTCTCTCACATTATAAATATTAAATTTATAAAGCACAAAATCCATTCCCTAAAAAAAATTTAAAATAACAATATAGCATGCTTGACTGAAATTTCTTACTCAAAAAACACAATAGCAACTTAAAAAAATTATGAAAATACACGTGTCCTAATTTTAAATTGGTAAGACAAATATATAAACAAAGTTTCAGAGTTTATTTAAATTTAAAGGGAAGTACACTTTGCAATAGATTAATAACTCTAAAAAAATAAACAAAGACTCAAAAGCTCTCTACCATAATATATTTTAACACTTTTACAAACACTTTAAATCGATAAATAGATAATTCATTAACAATTATAAACTTTTAAAACACCAAATTCATTTAAATAACTAAATAAAAAAATTCATTACAGAAGGGGGGAAAAAGATGTTCTCTAAATAAAGATTCAAAACAAGATACAAAAACAGAAGAGTTTAAAAGGATACAACGATAAGGCTCAACCACTGAATATCAAAATTCCATTGATCTGCAGTCTATCCAGAAACAAGGCAGTAAAGCATTGTAAATTCATTACATGTTAAACATAATTTTATCTTATCTTAGAAAACAAGAAATTTTGATGAAAGGGGGGGGGGGAGACAATACTTTTTAAGGAAAAAATATAAAAAATGTAATAATGTTTTTTAAAACTTAACTATTCTACTCGGGCACAATGAGAAATGAACAATAAATAAAAACACTAATCAGTTGCAAAATAAACATCTGAAATAAGCTTCAATGATAAACTGGGGAAAAAACAATTTTTAAAATTCTGTTTTTTGAGTAAGATTCAAATAAAAATTGAAAAATAAAACAAAGCCTTTTAAAAATATAAATTGAATGAATTTCATACAAGAATTTAATAAAAGAATAATTTAAAAAAAACAGTAAAAATATTCATATAATTCAAAGCTGGAGATATTTGTAATGATTGTTTTGATATATACCAATGAAACCTGCCTATTATAAAAACAAATATCAATCTACAAATTAGCTTTATTAGCAAAAGTGTCAGAGAATAAATATATGTGAATATTTAGTTAATAAATAAATACATAAGTCAACAAACATCTTTATAAATAGATTATAAGTTTATTAGTAAGCTTATGTGAACACTAAGAAGTTAAAATATATTTTTTCATATTATATAGATCGGACTTAGAATGTACTCTATACATCTAAGCTCCAATGCTTGCAAGATGTTTAGGCTAAATATGTTCAGAAAATATCTTGTAATGTAAAAATAAATCTTCTAAGTGCCTGATGAAGTATAGTTCTACCTAAAAAACATTGTTTTGGGGAAAAAAAGGAAGAATATACAACTTTCTCTCGATTATTAAGCTCCAAAAAATCTAGAAAAGAAACTGAATTATGTAAAAATTTTATAAGCCTATACTACAGTCCTTTTAGAGGTAGTACTGTGCTCTATTTCAATCTAAATTTACACTCACACAAGTGAATGACTACAATTTGAAGATCCAAAAGCCTGAAATTTCATTATGAAATAATATTGCAGTGTTCGTATTTTGCATAAATTTCATTTTGAATTTAAAAAACTTCTGTATGAAACAGTTATCCCTCATTACAGGAACTTACACAAGAGCTTCTATCAAATCCTCTCAATTTCTTGTATGCGTTAAGATATGTAGACAATGCACATGTTATTTACTATGCTATGATTTGTGAAAAACAATTTACAAAACACAAACTACAACCAAAGCAAATTTTGATATTTTCTTCAAATAAAATAAATATGTACATTTTTTTGATATTTCTTCCGATTCAGAAACAAAAAAATATTAATAACAATTGCACTGTTTGATTTGATTTATTTAAATAGTTATTTCTATCAGACATAATTTCAAAAATATAATTTTGATATAAAAATTTTAAATACAAGTTTGATTATATGAATAAAGTCCTCTATATAATGATAATAAAAGAAAAATATATCCAGAACAATTTCATCAATGACTAAATAGTTTCTCATAAATATAACAACACTGCTAACAATTTCTTTTATGAAAACAATTGCAAACATTAATTTGATTCACCGGAAAATCATTAAACATAAAATTAAAGATAAATAACAGAAAAAAAAATATAATTACAATCAATAAAAATAATATGCATATAGTGTAACACTCCAGGAACCTTAACAATCAGAATGCTAAAATTTACATGATAGCTCCCCTCCTCCCATTTTGTTGAAAAGCAAATTTTCAATAACACTGTAGATTTTACTCTTAAACAATCATTAATAGTTTGATAACAGAATCTTTAAATCGTCTAATTTCAAACTATACATTTAAATTGCAACACACATTGCAAAATTTAATATATTTTTATTTAAATAAAACATAACTGCACATTTTCAAAGGCGGAAATTTTGATAATATTAACAAACCTTTGATGCTTTACAACACAAAATTTCCATTGCTAGTAACGATATGTCAATTATTGAGTGCTGGAGCATATGGTAACATTCTCAACAAATTAGTAAATAATCATTTTGATTTAAGATAATTTAAAAGTAGTGAACTGTCCAAACAAATAACAATGTAGAGAAACACCCCTGGAAACATATAACATAGAAATAAATTACTATGATTATATTTACACAAAGAAAAAATTTCAATCTTAGAAGTGTACCACAAATGACATTTTTTAAAATGTTTTTTGAATCATTTGTTTTTTCCTAATACAAATTAATTATTTAAGAATAAAACATCTAAATAACTATGTATATAAAATGTATCAATAATATAACAATCCAAATGCAATTTGCTTAATAGAACTTCAATTAATAAATTTAAAATAAAAAATCTTACTCTGAATATGAGGAGTACTTCTTCAGTAATAGCATGCATATTACACACACATTAATATATTTCAATATTACATTTAGTGAGCAATAAAATAAAATTTAAGAATTATTACAAATTAACTCTTCGAAGGGGAAAAAACCCAAATAACAAATGAAAATATAATACATATATAACAAAAATGACACGATATACAACGAATGTCCCAAAACAAATTTTAGAATTATGTATTTTAATGACTATTAAGAAATCAATGAAGGTTTATAATTCACTTACATAAAAACAATGCATTAAAAATTAAAGCCATTTCATTATAAATTTTATAGCACTCTATTTTTTAAAACATTTTAAGTGTTAAGAAGCAGAACTTATATTTTCCATGGAATTTTGAAGTTTTATTAGGACAAAATTTATATTTGTCTAAAATTTCTATCTTTCTGTATGTCTAGAGATAATAGCAATAAATATAAAATTCAAAATTCTACACTAAAAAAAATTAGCATTCACAAAAATACAAAATAAAACTTAATTTTTATGAAATTTGCAAGCAATCCCCATAACAAGAGAATACTTAAAATATTTCTTTCAAGCTTATATTTTAAAAGGGGACTTTTAAATATTACGTCATTTTAAAATAACAATTATGACAAAAAATTTCTAATATACATGCTATTACTTATAATTGAAGGTTATTACTCTGGGAGGTTTTAAAATATCTGACATAACTACAAATGGAATAAAAATCTACATAAATATTACAGTTAATTGCATGAATATTTGGACCCAGAAACCATGAGTTCTTAATGTGATGTTGAATTTCTTAGTATACAGTACAATGCAAGCACAAAATATGGCATACATAAAAATCTGATATGATTATTTTCTCTCAAATACTCAATGTTCTACTTCATTCTAAACACAAAACATGAGCAGTGTTTGAGGAACTGATGTAGTTGTTGGAAAGCAATTACCATGCATATCCAATGAATAAAACAAAAAAAGAAGAGAAAATATTCCCATTAGAACCATGAAATATTTCCAAGTTTTTTTTAAATATTCCAGCAATGTGTAAAAGTTTCTTTTCTTTGCAATGTAATATCAACTTTCAACAAGAATTTATTCAAAAGTAAAAAGCTTCAACAATTTTCAAAAACTTTACTTAGACATTTTAAGTTCACCGGTTTTTCATTCTTTCTGATGTATGCTTTCAGCAATTTTCTAATCACAGCAACAATCAGAACAGTGTACCACTGGCAGTGTGTGCATAAAATGTAAATACAAGAGATTTTAATTTTTTTTCCTTTCTATTTGGTATAATTGTAATATTTTTTGTTTACAATTTTATATTTTACAAAGAAATCATGCATACATATATATATACTTTATATATAGATTCCAGGTCAGAAAATTATCACAATTGCAAGAGCATGCATGACCTTGGAAATTATCACATGCCTAACACTGATACCTAAACATGTACACTTCTTTTCAATGAAACTTAACACAGTGCACACATTTATAAATTTTCTTAACGTAATACAACATCCACCGGCCAATGACTAACACCATAAATACCCTCTTAATCCCATTTTTAAACAACAAACGACTGCCCAAGCAACATACATTGTTTGCATTCCAAATTTCTTTTTTTAAAAAAGCAAGACAGAAAATTATATCCCATACCAGAATACACCCTAAAGAAATGCATGAATAATATATTGATGTGTTATACACAAGGGAAAAAATGAATATTTATAGTTTTTTTCTGCTAAGAGGAATTGGTCTTTCTGTGTTCTTTCTGATGTATAAGCACCTGGTAGCGATGGCGAAAAGTTTGAATGCACTTGTTACATTTATATTTCTTCAAACAGTGCCATTGCCTATGAAGTATATAGTTTCGTTTATGCCTAAAATAGATTGGACATTTGACACAAAATCTACATTTTAAAAGAGATGCTTGAGCTACTTTTCTAACTTTTTTAACATACAAAGATATAAATTTCTCTCTTTCTTTATTTCTGGAACTAGACCACTTTCTTTTTGGTGAATTGGCAGCCACTTCCGGCACTGCAGGACCTTGAACAACAACCTTGCGAGGTTGTGTTTGTTTGCGAGAACGACGACTTCCTTCATCGTTGGGTTTGTCCATAGTGTCGTTAGGTGATGGGCCCACTTTTTTAGCAAAAGGAAACATAGCCTTAATGGAAGAATCTAGGTAAGATGTAAATGGTGAAACAAAGTGTTTGTATTCAACATCCTCACACAGCTGACAACAAAATGGGTGATGAAGTTCTTTGTAATGAGTGACGAATGATACTCGTGTGCTACAGCGGAAGCCACAGTGAGGACATCTGACGATACCGTCATCATTACTGTGGCTCTGTAGCACATGCTCCCTGAGAACTGTATCGTACGGGGTATCAAATTGACAACCATCTCCTGCTTGACAGCGAAGAGTTTGGCCAGAGTGAATCCGCATGTGCTCAATCATCATAGGCTGTTTGGGTGTGGAGTAGCCACACACTGAGCAGCCATAAGGATTAAGAGGACGGCGACCGGCCTTCTGGAGAGGGTTTTCATGAAAGAGTTCTTCGTGTAAGGACAGAGATTGAGGATCAGCAAAATCACATCCACAATAGAGGCACAGGGTTCTAGAGGCACTCGGATCTTGAGCTGGAATAAAAAAAGCAAAATTTTACTGTGCAAATATAAAGTTAAATGCGAACTTTAAAACATACATTTATATTATAAAGTTCATATTTCTTTGCCTAAAAATTAGACCCAAAATATCACTATTGATCCAAATGGTTTTCCTTCTGACACCAAAATATATTGAAATCCAATTTTGAAAATATATTTATTATTCTTTACATTAACAAGCTTTTGAAAAAGTCATTAGTACTTTTCCAGTTACACTGTGCATTTACTTATATGTAAAATCTCATCTAAGTGTATGAAAATATGTTTGAATTTTTCAAGAACCCTTTCATCGCTTTTAACTTTTATAAAGTTCATAAAATTAGGATAAAATATTTTTTAAAAAAATTTTCCCCAATATTTACTTGTGAAGCACTTGAACACCTGTTAGCAATTTGTTTCTAATGTTAGACAACAAAATTGTGGTGCTCTTTTCAATTTTACAAAAACATTGACACTTAATGTTAGTTTTAAATATTTTTTAAGCTTTATTAAATGCCATAAAAAAATAGAAAAAAATAACTAATGTGACTGTTAATTCCTATTATAATGGCAGATTTTTCTGCAACAGATGATACATTTGATTAATAATGAATTCCCACAAACTTCCCTTTTTTTATTTTAATAATAATGCTATAGCAAAAAATGATAAAAATAATACTTAAAATTTATTACAAAAGATTAATAATCATTAAAAAATTCCTTCTCAAAAAATATTTTAAGACAAATTTAGGGGTGGGGAATCCAAATTCAAATAAAAAGTATGAACAGAGACCAAAACTTATTAACCTTCTAAATTTGGTTAATTTTTTTAATGAAAACTAATTTATCAAAATTAAAAGAAAAGCATTCTCTTTTTACACACAATTAAACACGATAGACAAGATTATCAATCTTCTAGCTTCCAAAGGTCAAGAAATCAAGTTTAGCTGGGCAACACATAGAAAACACTGACAAACAAAAAATGAGATAGAAAAAACCATACTTCAATAATTTTTATTCTATTCATTTGTAAATTTCTATATAAAGATTAAAGGATATCATACTGTGATCATTGTAAAGATATGATTCAATGGAAGTTTTCGAAATTATCACTTAATTCCAAAAATTTGTCTGATATTTTGGTTATAGTCTTATTATAAGACTTTAACCCTGGAAAAAGGTTATTCTAAATGCAGATGGCATAAGTATACAGATGGATATTGAAATGCAAAATATTTTTCTCAGGAAAAATATACTGTAAAAGATGCATTCATTTGGGAAACATTATGAAAGACGAAAATTAGACTAGTTTTATGCATTTTATTTGAGAACTGGCAATATATATTTTTTATTCTTGCATTCCGGTTCTAAATATAACGTTCATAAAATTTTACAAACCATGAAAGCTTTTCAACATTTTTATATGGACATAGACTTAACACTTTTAATTTCAATAAGTCAACCATGTCCCCTGAAGATAGCGTTAATAAATTTAATGAATTTTCAGAATTGAAGATGATTTCATTCCTTTCTCTTAAGAAGGAAGTATACAGCCTTTATGATTAACTGAAGAAAACACCTATCTGTTAAGTTTCAATCAATATATTTTCTTTGTGTATGTAAGGATATTTTCTTATATATAAATTTTTAAAAGCTAGTTGCCTTGTTATCTAATGTCTTATAAGTTCATTTTTACCAATCATTTTCATAGGATTTGGAACTATACCTGATTTACTTAAATGGACACTGAAAATCACTTTTTTTTCACTTAGTTGTCTCTATTCACTTAGTTGTCTCTCTCTCTATTTTCTCACTTATTTGTCTCTGTCTTAGTTTCACTATTGGCCAGTAAAATTGCTCACACCAAGGTAATATGCTACACATGATATTTACATGAAAGAAAGATGCTATGATATGCAAATGTGATTAGTTTTTCAAAACATAAATGCATAGCAAGACCCAAAATGTGTTTAAAAGAAAAAATTGTACAGCAGATTTCTCAGACACAAATTGCACATTTGAACATTATTTTCTGGTGAAAGCCTTTTTATGAAGCCTTGTTTAAGGAGAAATGCTGACCTGTGCACATTTCTGACTTTAACACAGGTTGAATTGTAGCCTATTGAGATAGTGATTAATCGTATTGCTACTTGGGTCAGTCAAGATCCCATGACTGACAGGATCCATTGACCCCTGTATAACCTGCCACAATCCCAGTCAAGAAACAGCATTGTTTGTAAGACAAGTGTCTGCAATAACAATTTGATAAAGTTTGCAGCAGCTTTGTGACCATGTCTTTGACTGCCCTTGACACTACATCACATACAATGGTGGATCAACAATGAACTTGGACACAAGAATGATGTGATGTTATCTTTTCAGATAAATCCAGGTTTTATTTACAGCATGGTCAGATCTGCTTTTGATGTGGCATCATGAAAAACAAACATTGCCAGCATTCATTTGATATATTCATACTGGACCATCACTTGGAAGTGATGGTATGGGGTAACATTGGGTAAACATCTTGATCATCTTTTGTTCACATTGGCAGCATTCTGAAAAGCAGCTGTTATAAAACTGGTGTGCAAAGGCCAGAGGCTTTACCCTTTTCTTGTGCCCTGCCAAATGCTAAATTTCAGCAGAATAATGCATGCCCACATTGCCAGTATTGTATGGACCTTCATCAATGCAGAAAATGTTCAGCTGGCACATTGTCCAGATCTGGCACCAATATAAAACTGGTCAATGGTTGTTAAGCAATCTGCTCATCACCATATGCCAGTTACTACAGTTGATGAACTGAGACATTATTTTGAAGTTGCATTGGCAACTGTACCTGTGCATGTTATTCAATCATTGTTTGATTCTATGCCCTGGTGTATAAAAGCTATTATTGCTGTCAAAGGTGGTTATTCTTGTATACTGAGTTCTCAGAATCTATGCTTCCCAATTTCTTGAAAATTTAATCACTTGTTTGTTATTTCCAGAATAATGTATCAGTCCAATAACTATAATTTTGCTTTTTACATTTCTTTCTGTTGTAGCAATTTTAATGGCCAGCAATGTAGTTCCATTAAAGTAACAGAGATTATATATCTATCAAAATTAGTGGTCTATTGAGCATTATTAATTGCATTCATTACTTTGTACATAACAATTTTAAATTAATAGACCTATTTCTCAAATTATTTTTTTTAAGCTTTCTATCCATTCAATTCAGAGGGTTATATTCTGCTGAAAACAAATCAATTTGATTAAATCTCTTTTCTTATAAGAGCACATTCCATCTACCATGTGCTGTGTTGTCCCTTTTTTAAGTCAGCTATACTGTTTAAAATTGCACATTAAAAGGCATTCTGGCATGTGCTCATTGCATAAATACAAATACCTACAACATAGTAAAAATAAATAGCAGGATGAAGTAAATGTGTATACATACGTGTGTGACACAACTTACTATGTCAAGAATATACTGGAAAGAACTGCATTAAAGCATACTAGCATGCACACTGTGAGCATAAAAAGAAGTAAATACAATTCTTTGAGAATGATTTTATAAATCTCTCACTGCTACAGAATATATCATTCTAAAACTTTAAGACATTAAAATATTATTTGTAATATAATCATCAGTATTTCTTGACAAATTTTGAAAGCTCATGCTACTTGTATGCCTTTATAACCTTCAATCCCTTATTGATGTGTGGTCTACATCCATAAATAATAATAATCTGCATGAAAACCATGTTCCTACCTCCCTCAATTTTCTAATTTCTCCAATGAAAATAATAGCTCTTAGGTTTTGCCCCCTCTCAACTATGTAATTCCTATGACTTTAAAACTAAATTTTATTTTTGATGAATTTAGTAATCAACCAATTATTTTTTTTATCAATTTAGTATTTTAAAAAAAAAAAAAAATTAAGAAATAAATGCTTCTTTCTTAGCAAATTTTATTATAAATGTGCTTCTGAAATGCATAAATTAATAATTTTAACATCTAATTACCATTCTTTTACCAACTTGCATTTTATAAAAAACATAAGATTAATTTCTAAGTTCAAGGCAGATTACAAAGCTAACAAAAATCAATTAATTGTTTATAAAATAATAACTTTTTGAATAAATTAGTCTTACACAAATATAAGATACAACAGGACTACGGATCAAAATCAAGTGTTTCCTCCATAATTCACATATTCAGTTTAAATTCACAGATACTAAAAACTCTTTAAAAAAATTTCATTTACATAACTTAAAATAATTTTTAAAGCCATTTTTAGAACAGTATATTTTGTACACATTTATTCTCCATTGCAAAAATGACACCAAATTCAAATCTTACTTTAAAAGTTTCTTTCTAACATATTTTTTTATAACAGTGGATTATACAAACACATAATCTTCATTCTGACAGGGAAAAAAAATGCTACAATAGTCACTTAAAAATTAAAGTAAACATTTTAATTACTGTAAAAACTGGCATGTAATGCTCACCTATACTTTCAAGCTGCCTTTTTTAGTTTTAAAGTATATTCAACATATAACCTTCACCCACCTTTTTCATAAAGAAACCTGAAATGTACACATACAATGCTCTTATGTTTTGACGTTTATTTTTATTCGAGGTATTATCCCAGGCTTTTGAAATAAATAGTATACTTCTAGAAGTACAACTTTAAGTTAATATAATGTATGTCATTTCTTTTAAATAAACAGCATTTAGATACATATAGAAGTCAAATTTTTTTATGCTTATATTTTATTTTTGAAGTTATCGCCTTTATATCCTATGTATAATGTGTACATTACACGCCAATTTTACAGTACTTCTCTTTGAATACTATACTAATTATTTGGAAAATATTTTATATCAATTTTAAGATATTTACAACATGAATTTTAAGCTGATTACTCTCACAATTTAAAAATCTCATAACAATAAATTTTGAGTTTACTACTTTAATCCACAGATTAAAATGTTTTTTAAATCTTTCATCTCCTTTCGCTATATTGAAAGTTTATAGTTACTACTTTAATCTACAGATTAAAATGTTCTTTAAATGTTTCATCGCCTTTCGCTACATTGAAAGTTTATTATTTCTGTAGATTGCTACTATTCTGACAAACATTAAAAACAATAAGAAAATTTGTCTGGATTTTTATGAAATTATAAATTATTAGAAATACAAACCACATACAAGTGACACATATTCATATTAATGCATTATAAAGATCAGTAGTGCACACAAAAATTTTTCAAGGGGGAGGGGTTCATGGTCGAAAGTCCCCAACTCGTATCATACTTCAAGACAACACCTATTGATTCGTCTGATTTTGTTAACAAAAAACAGTACAAAATAAATTATTGAATTAATAATTAGCATCAATTAATAATATAAATTGTTAATTACAAGTCCTTAATTATATTTTACGTTACATATAAATAGGATTATCATCAATCGAAAAAACTCAAAGACTCTTGGGGACCCTCAGAGCACCCCCCTCTTGTTTGCGCGCCACTGATAAAGATTAATTTTATCAAACTTGTGTTATAGCAATGGTATTATTGTACACAAATCCTAGCGTCTTCCGATGGATGCCTCTAATTTGGAAAATAGTTTTTGAACATACAAAGTAACAATTCAATATGATTTAACTTACATGTAGAAGATGATGAGCTATGAAGTTCTTTCTTATGAACATCAAGAATATCTGGATCTGTGGTACAAAAGTCACAACCATTTTCTTTGCACTCTTGCAAAACTTGATTGTGTATAAAAATGCAGTGAGCCTCCATGTCTGATCGCACTTCAAAAGACTGTGAGCAATGACGGCATGAAAACTGAGGCTTTTGACCACTAAAAAAAGTCAAAACATTCCATTCAAATAAATAAAAAATGAAACAAGTCAAAATAGGAGAATAAAACAGATAGTGTAAACTATTAATATTTTAAGTTCTGCCAGAATTTCATAATTTAATAAATGAAAACATAAGTAGATGAAAACCATATTTCAATTGCTAAATTCATTAAAAATAAATTAAAAATTAAAAGACAGAAAATGTATGCCTTTTAAATCAAAAAAATCTTCAATATATATATATATATAAATATTCATATATATTGGATTTTAAAATTTAAAAACTATATTTTTTTATATGATTAAGCAATAATAAAATTTATTTTAAATAATAATTCAAGGCATTCTTCAGAAATTTTACTTAATTTAATTTATCACATTAACAATTTACTTCAGTTTTTTAAAAAAGACCCCTAAGATTATTTTTGTAAGAATCTTTAAAAAAATGTAGCAAAAAAAAAAATTGAGATTAACAATTATTATTCATTTTTTTTTAGTAAGAAATTGTATGCAGTTATAGCATTATTTTTGTAAATTATGCTTTACAATACAAAATGTTCTGTAAAGCCCAATATAATTTAAAACTGGAAACATGCCATCTTTTAAAAATATCACAAATTTGAAGTCAATTATTGATATAGACACTCTCAACTTGAATGAATTATTATTAAAAAATACATATTTCTTTACTTACTGAGCCTCTTTCAAATGAGCATCCAATGCTAACAAACTGTCAGCAAGAAAATTGCACTTGTTACATGATCTCTTTTTGTGGCACTCCCACATATGATTCTCTAGATCAGACATTTCACTCGACTTGAAATTACAGAGCACGCAAAATGTTTTATAATGCATTGAGGTGTGGATACGCAATGCCCAAGCATTGGGTCCTGTCCAGGGACAATAAGGGCAAATGTACTTCTTTGGCATATTTGCAGTCTGAAAAGAATTAAAACCTGTGGGCTTTAAAAGGGCTTCCTGCAAGATGTCTTTAGGGGGTGGTTCTGTATTTCTCACAGGATGTTTAGGAAGAGGCTTAGGGGAGAAAGCATTTTGAGTTAAAAAGGTTAATAAGTTACTGTGCGATTTATTGAAAGTGTTATCATTCTTGCCTTCGGGTAACAAGGATTCTTTCTCAGAAAGCTCTGGTACATTGTCAATCTCTCTGCTCACTCGAACCATAGTTGGAGAGCCTGTTAAACAATTTAATAAATGGGACTGTGTCACTGGCACAGAGAATGGTTTAGGCACCTTGTCGCTCATTTCCTGGAGGGCAGCCATACTGCCACCATTTAGAGAAGGACTCACAGGAATTCGGCTCCTTTTGGAAGGCAAACGTCGTATTAAATTTATATCATAATTGAATTCTTTATGTATACGGCAAAAATGCTTTTTTACATGATCAGCACGATTAAATAATTTATAACAAATATAACACTGAAATGGTTTCTCTTCTCGGTGGATATTTTCATGTCTATTATACAAATCTCTTCGGTCTGTAGCATATGGGCACTTGGGGCAAATGTAGCGTTTTCCACAATTCTCTGCAATCTTTTCAACTCTGTCCTCACAATCAACACTGTACTTTAAATTCTGTAAAATTTGCATTATTTCATCTAGAAGAGGTTGATTCTTCCACATAGAAGCAGGTGCATTTGAAACTCCATGATTTTTACTCATGTGATTCCGAACACAACGCCACCAGGCACTGCAATATGAACACTGAGGGCAATGAAAAACTTTTGCATTACAATGAGTACCTAAATAATGTTCACCAATTCGAGACATAAAACCTACAGCTTGGCAAACAACACAACGAAACATTTTTGTTTTAGGATTGTAACTAGCAACAGTACAATTGTTCCAACTGAGCTTTTCTTTGGAAGTGATCCACACGGATTTTGCATTGTTGTTGGATGCAAAATTGGCATCTTCAGATGACTTAGATTCAAAAAATATACCATCCACTTCTTTCTCTATTTTAGGAGATAATGCAGGATAGGCTTCTTCAGTTTTTTCTGTTTCAAAAGAATAAACCTCTTCTGGCTTAGGTGATTTAACTGGATCATTTTTAGGAAGTGGAACCACTTTACTATCTGTTTCAACTAATGGCACTACTTGATTGTTTGTTTGATTTTGTGGCACTTGATCAATTTTGAGGTCAGGGTCTTTATTTTCTTTTACAGGTAACACTATTTTATCTACTTTTAATGGTTGAACTTTGTTTATTTTGAGAGGTGGTACTTTATCAATTTTGAGCGGTGAAACTTTCTTGATTTCATCAGACGAACTCTCATCCATCTGGAGTGGTTGATCATCACTGGCTTCAGGGGATGGCTTGTAGGTGCCATTAGGCACAGGGCTTGATTTTGGTTCTGATTTGGGAGATTTCTTTTCCTGCTTAATAATAATGGGCGACTCTGTTTTGATTTTAGTTTTTGGTGGACTAGTAGAGTCTCTCTCATAGTTAGGTTTTTTCCCCAATTTTGTGTACACAAAATCATCCCTGATATCTGTACGCAAGATATTTTCATTATTTGATTTAGTAGATTTTTTCCCAGAGCGTGAATAAGTAAAAATTGATCGTGGCACACCTCGGAATCTAGTATTGTATCGCCTTTCAGAACTCTTAGCTTCCATTCTTCATTTAATGCTCCATGCCTGGAAAAAGAAACAGAAGTATTTGTTTTATTGATTGGATTCAAACAAGAATAGTTTAAGATATTTTTTGAAGTGTTTGATTGTGCTCATTAAAATAAAACCTAAAAAAATTATAGCCTCTATATTTAAAACAAAATGGAGTAGAAATAACAGTGATATTCATGCATCATTTTTTTAATTGTTAACAAAAAAATTTCAAAATATTTTTTTTTAAAAATACTTGCACATAAAATATTTTTTGAAATAAACCAAGAAATCACAAATATATATTAAAGCACAAAGGCAAATGTGATCACTGAATTCTTAAGAGTAAGCAAGATGGTTATGGAAATTTATATGCATTTTGTATCTAAGTAACTAAAAAAAATTAAGACGAAATTTTTTTTAATTATAATAATTTTAATAAAATGTTTGTGACTGTAAAGAAAAAATGTGAATTGAATATGTTTGCATGACGTGAAATGTACACGATGATAGCAAAGTAGAAAATGTTCCAAAATATGAAAATAACAAGCAATGCAATTTGGTTACAACAGCAAAATTAATTTAAATTGGGAAACTGGATACGTTTAGCTAAGTTTATTTGATTGAATTTCTATTAAAGTTTCACTTCAATTGTAAAAATTAAAAAACTTAATAATGTAAGAGTTTGAAAATAAACAATAGAATACAATGATCTACAATTCATCTAATATATATTAAACCTATTTGCTTAAAACCTCTTATTTTGTGTATGTGTGGGTTAATCTAACTTCAGAGGCTACATTTACTAAAGCAATAAAGTGTGTTTACATTATTTTAATCACCAAAATTCACTTTACTTCATAAATAAATCCAAAAAATAATATCTTACTGTTTTCCTTTTATTAATAAAAATTATTTACGAGATATAAATTTTAGTTCCCAGATGATATATTTCTTTCCAGATATAACTTTTATTGTCTTAATACAGGTGAAACTTTTGATTTCGAGATAATATTCAGTGAAATGGCACATAGCAATAGTGTTATGAAATCACACAAAACTATTCAAATGTACATTTATTTAAGGTCATTAAATTCTTTGTGTGAGCATAAAAAAATATTATTTTACTTAAAGTAGGATAACAGAATTACACAAATAAGTAACTATGACACACATGTATAAACCAACTATCAAATTTTTTAGCTAATATTAAACATTTTACAGGAAGAATACTTTATGTGTGTTCAGTGTATTTTCCACAATATATCTGCACATTTAAAAATATCTTTTCTAAATTTCTCTTATGGCAAGCAAAAAATTAAAAAAAGTTCAAACTAGTTTTAAAAAGTTATGGATAACTCGTACAAAAATATTACAGAGGGTAAACCATTTTAAAATTAATTTTCTATATATTTAGAATAATTATTACCCAAAGAATATCATAATTTTCCAAATTACATAAATATTAAAATCTGAACACAAATGGAGAAATGAAAGCATACGGAATAATGGTACAAAATAAATTGGTTAAAAGTAAGAAGAAAAAAAATGCCACAAATTTGAAGGGAAAAAACGAGTTCTACTATCCATAAAATGCTACATATAATCCAAAACGGAAGGAAAAAAAATCCCAATTTTTCTATTTAACACTTTTATACGATTCACTTTTCAAAGAATTATTATATTTTATTTTTAAAAAAATGGGTAAGTAAAATAAATTCAAAGAACGTAAAGAAGAAAGGGGGGGGGGGTAAATTGTATTTTATTAATTAATAATTTTAAAAAAATTGGAAATGATTTAAATTTTAACGAAAAAACATCACTCATTAAAAATGAGTGATCTTAAATATAAACAAAAAACCGAAATAAGTGCAAACAAAACAAGTTTGTATTTGAAAATCAATAAAAGATTAAATATTTGCTTTATGAAAGAATTTCTACATCAGTTTTTAAAACACCGTATATTCATAATGCATATAGGTAATAAGTTCATAAAACAAGATACAAGAATTAAAAAAAAAGTCACAAAACTTGTTAACAATCGCAGACGAGGTTTGCGCATATTCACAGAAAGTTGTTTACATTCAATGCGCATGTTAAGTTTTTAAATTAAACATTCATATCTGAATCAAAGACTACTAAATTTTTTTCCAATTTATTTCACTGCCTTATTTATAATGTGCATGCTGGAGGTTATAGATATTCAAGCAGTCATTAAATAGTGTTTTTTTAAAGATGTAAGGTGGTTAAAATAAACACGCCCACTCCGAAAAGGGAAATGATTATTTAGCACAAAACAGCATGCACGATTAGGAGAAATAATCCTCACCAACATAATTTGAAAAGGATATTTTCTCATTTTACATTGACTTTGGTTGTTCGAAAACAACTGGCTCCTTTGGTAACAAAATGTGCAACATAGGAAAGAAGAGGAAAATTTTCCAAAGCGGGCGGAGGGCGAACACGTACACGGCGTTCACTTTCAACCGCTACACCGCCCAGCCCTCACCTTCTCGAACACACGCACTTCACTAAGCCTAAAATTTCGAAACAAGTTATATCTCAAGTACTTACTGTCTTAATTCGTTGTTTTTCTCTTCCGAACTTGCAAATATCGACACGGATATGTTTATTCCAAGATAGTTGAGTAGCTTTTAGTAAAATTCACTGGATAGATATTCTTAACATTCCAAGCGTCGAACGCGAGGCCTAACAGGCCAAGCGCTACAGCACTGACGACCAACCGATTCCTCCTCACCATTTCGCCCCCTCACGCACTTCGCCGATCCCCGTCCCTCTTTCGCAAAACCACTACACTACTCCCTAGAATGGGGGCATTCCCTCCCTTCCTTTCCCCCATGCACCCACGAGCACATGCGCGCTCGGGTGTAACCTTTGCGCTGGGGAAAAGCATAAGTTGGGTTTTCAACACTTAATAACCTCGAAGACATTTTTTTTATTCGTATCGGGGTTCTCTCACTCGCACAACAAATCTAATAAACTTGGGAGCTCTTCACCTACTGCGCTACAAAGTGCGTGCGTTCGGGATCGCGATAGCCCTATTCCAACATCGCGTTTCAGAAATGGGGGCATTTCGCGGACTCCAACTTTGTTTATTTTTCTTTCTCTATTTCTGTCAAAAATGTAGTCTATCCATCGAGATTTTCTCATTAAACCTGCATTAACATGCCCGGAAAGCTTTCCCCTCGTTCAAGAAAGAACTGCGAACAGTCGAGGAAATTGCGTCTATTCTACACAATGTTTTAGAACTAAAAGGCAACAAAAACCTAATTTTTTTTTTAAAAAATTCAAATTTTTTATAATACTAAATGACAATGAACTTACTTAAGCAAAACGCTTTTAGAAAAAAAATTAATAAACATTCGCAAATGCCGATCAACCTAGTTCGCGTCGTTTGAGGTATAAAAACGTGCGTTTTTTCCTTTATACACAACATACATACTATGATGCTACTTAAAATGAACCAAAATCTAAGAGAAATATTAAAATACAAAAAAATTATTGGCAATTATGCATTATAATATGAAGATTTTGATATTTTTTAAGGTTTTTCTTCGTAAAAACTACACTAAATGAAAAACTATTCAACCTACAACAAAACTTCTTTATGCAACTCCATCGCAAAATTGATTTATGTTTCAACAAATTTATTTTATCAGAGCAACAAAAAAAAAAAAAAGGTTCTTAAACATTTTTCATAAATTACGTAATGTCCATTTATATCCAAGACAATTACAATTTTTTTCCCCTGTTACCTTCGAATATTATGGATTTTTCTTTTTAAAAAAATTAAGCTACTTAAAAGGTACAAGACCCCATACTTATTCAAAAGTCAGTGAGAATTACATAAAGTAACACATTTTTAATGTTGAAATATTCTTTAAACTTTGCCTTTTAAAAAAGTTTAACAGCAACATACCACTCAAATTTTGTCCAGTTCATTCCGATAAAGCATCGAACAGCGCGTGTCTATTCATTTTCACAATTCTCGATAATTAAGACAGTTAAAAAAAATATAAAGCTAAAAACTCCAGATTTAATTTTTAATAAAACCTTTAAAAAAGTTTTTTTTTAATTTAAACTTTTTTTATTGTTAATAGTTTTTTTTAAAACTTTTAAAAAGCACAATAAAAAAAAGACGATTAATGTTTTCTCGAGTTTAAAAATGCTTCAAAATTAAACATATCTCGTTCAGTTTTATTTTTGATTCGCAAAGAAAAATACAATTAACTTTATCAAAAAATATTGCTTTTTGATATTTTTCTTATTCATTAAAATTAATTTCAATGACATAAAAAAATCGTAATTTTTTATAATGAACCATTGGGATAAGAAAGAAAATGAAAAAAAAAAAAAACATTTAATTTTCTTTTAACTCATTAATATATTTTACATAAATACTTTAGTTTATCTAGGTAACAAAAATGTGGGACAAAAAGAATTTAAAATTTAGAAGAATAAGTACCATATTCTACCTTAATTGTTAACGCCCGACAAAAATACAAATAGGTAATATTTAGTAAATACACACATGCGAATTTGAATATTTCTAGCTAAAAAATAAGGGGGGGGGGATATACGATAGCACGTGTTTTCCCCAAAAGAGGAAAAAAGAAAATTTTTTCCCCCTACGCAAGCAATTCGAATAAGTTTTCGTCAGCATTAAAATTTCTAAATCTATTCAACGCACACAATGATACAAAATTAATCGGAAATCATTTCAAGGCTTTTTCCCCCCTTTATACGTAGAGAGAGCCGCAAACAAATACCACAGATGCGATTTCAAAATATATTTATTTATATACAAACTTTCAAATCGACGTATTTTAAATTTCGAAACAATTACTCCATATACTTTTATACAACCTTTTGTTCAACTTGAGTTTAAGTTATCCACAAAACTCGATTTCAAAATGTTCAACAATTTTGATTTAGTAAGATATAATAAAATTTTAAAATTCATCAATAAAAACAACAGCATTTAGATTATGAGGCGAAGAAAAATTATATAAAAACTTGTGGTTTTTCTTTAATTTGAAATTCAACCAAAAGATTATCATTGCGTGTTCACAACAAGCACCAGAAATTGAAATTCGTCACAAAAAACATCCATTATTGTGGGGAAGAACAAATAGAACGTGTGATTTTTTTTATTATTGCAATTACAATCGACTCTCGATAATTCGAAGTTGGAGGGACCAATAAAAGACTTCGAACTATAAAGAGTTCGAATTATCAATAGAGTAGAAAAAAACTTAAAATACTCGGAGAGTTTTTTTCCCCTAACACATTTAAAATTTGAAACTATGTAATAAAACAACAATTGTACATATGTATAAAAATATTTTAAAGTAATTTTTAAAAAGTACATATAAATTTTATACAGAAGTTAAAAGTCCTGTATATTAAAAGAATACATTCATACACAATCCTAAGTTCCTTTCTGAACACACGTGTAGCAAGGCCACGTGTTAAGCGAAAGATATAGAAGGATTACAACAGGTGTGGTTGGTCTATATTCCAATTAAAGAAGGAAAGCAATAAAAATGCAATTTTCGCCTGATGAACCGGAAAACACTAAGAAGGGATAGCAGACAGATGGTTATAAAAGGGCTACGATACAGGAGAGACATGCAGAGACAATACAACACAAAACTTACAATTTCCAACTTGTTTACTACAGGACTGTACATGATAGTGATTGCTCGAATTGTCGAGAGTTTTATAAGATAACTTCGAATTATTGCGTGTTGTAATCTGGCCACAGATTTTACTTCGAATTATTGAGTGTACCCAAACGTATTGTTTTAATTCGAACTATCAAGAGTTTTTCAAGGGACTGAACATATACTTCGAATTATCGAGAGGTTCGTATTATCGAAGGTTTGAATTATCGAGAGCCGACTGTGACACATCAGTTATCAAAAATTCCAGCAATATTTGCTCCACGCTTTTTACAGTAGTTTTGTTTTAATTTGATAAATAATATTGACCTTGTACTTTTCGGACATAAGTTTTTTAGCTATTGACATTGAGTTTTTATCTGTAATTCATCTTGTAGAAAATGGCATGCAGAATGTTCATTCGAGATAAAATATGTAAATATGTAATGCACAAAAAGAAGAGATTGGGGGGGGGGGGCAAAGAAAAAAACGCTTCAAACATAAATAAGTTCTAAGCACACAGTGTTTTTTACGCAGTCAGTTCAACAATATTGTATAGAGCCCAACCGAAATTTTCCTTTCAAAGTCGATTTCGCTTCCGATGATTGATATCTATTCGGTTAAGATTTAACTTGATGCACGGGTATATCAGGAAAGTCATTTAGGTCTGGTTAGTTTAAGTTAGTCATTCTTGAAATGAATATCAGCTGTTGGCAACAAATCTCATCCTTCTTAACTACAGTGAAAAGGCAAGAGAACATCGTTTAAGGAGATGATATTTCACCGCTTGAAGACATTGATAATGTAATGAATCTAAGTCAAAATATTTATTTCAAATATTTGCTTTAATAATGTACATCATCTTTCTCATTGAATAATCATGTGAAAAAATGCCTAACTTTAGTTTTAATACTGCCAAACGAACCTTAAGTTGTACAACAGTACATACAGTATACATTTAAAACGAACTTTAACTGGCATACGCGAAACAAATTCTAAAGTAGGGGAAATTTTAAATCAATATAATTAAAATTCCGAGGAATTTGTTCTATAATGTGTGAAAAGATTTAGCAATCACTACTTACGACATTTTCCCCAGGAAATATTTGAGAAAATCTATGCTTTAATAATAATAAACCTCTCTATGACAATGCAATTAATGTAATAGCACAGTCGGAAGAGAACTCGTATAGAATAAAACAAATAAAACATTACATGATTAAGTTTTGTTATGCCCCTGTTTATGTATATGTTACCTTTAAAGAGTGTGTATAATTCAGTTATTTCATAAAAAAAAAAACTAGGTATTTCATGAAATAATTAATTATTCTATGAAATAACTAATGATAGACCGGTAAAGCGAAAAACAAGCTATTTCAAAGTTGTTTTATAAACTAATTGGTCATATAAGTAGCTAAAATCTCTCAAAAAATACATTTTATCGCTATTGCGAATGGTTAATTGACAAATAATGAAGAAAAGCAGATTATATATTTTATTTTGTCTCATAATGCTAACATTAGTTAAACAGAAGGGGTTATACACCTGTTATATATATATCTATATATATAAAGGAGAAAAGCGACTCACTCAATGACTGACTAATCACGATATCTCTGGAACTATTCAACCTACAGACTTGAAATTTGGTAGACATGTTCCTTTCATAAAGTAGACATCAGCTAAGAACGGATTTCCTGAAATTCGAAACCCAAGGGGCGTTAAAAATAATTGTTTCCATGTTTAAACTACTCAATGTACAATTTTGAAATTGGGTAAGCAGATTCCTTTCATACAGTAGAGACCCGCTACAAAGTGAGTTTGGTGAAAATTGACCATCAAGTGGCGTTGCAGGGGCTTAGGGGGCGTTATAGATAAAATTATTTCCATTTTTAAACTATTTGACGCACTGTCTTTAAATTTGATCAATAGATTCCTTTCGTAGAATAATGATCAGTTACAAAACGGGTTTTGTGAAAACAGACTTCTAAGTGGCGTTGCGGGGGATTAAGGGGCGTAATATATAAATATATCCGTTTTTAAACTACTTCACCTACCTGCTTGAAAATTGGTAGGTAAGTTTCTTTCATGGAGTAAATATCCGCTACAAAATGGGTTTTTAAAAAATTGACCCTCAAGGGGTGTTGCGGGGGTGGAGGTTTAAGGGGCGTTATAAATTCCGATTTTTTAACTATTAGACGTACAGTCTTGAAAATAAGTAAGCAGATTCCTCTCATAGGGTAGAGATACGCTACAAAATGGGTTTCGTGAAAATTGCCCCCAAGTGGCGTTGCGGGACTTAAGGGACGTTATAGATAATTATTTCCATTTTTAAACTATTAGACGCACAGTCTTTACATTTGATAAAAAGATTTCTTTCGTAGAATAGAGATCAGCTATAAGAAGGTTTTGGGAAAACAGACCTCTAAGTGGCGTTGCGGGGGATTAAGTGGCGTAATAGATAAATATTTTTGTTTTTAAACTACTTGACCTACCTGCTCGAAAATTGGTAGGAATGTTTCTTTTATGGAGTACATATCCGTTACAAAACGGGTTTGGGGAAAATTGACCCCAAGGGGTGTTGCGGTGGGTTAAGGGCAGATATAAATAATTATTTCTATTTTTAAACTATTAGACGCACAGTCTTGAAATTTGGTGAGCAGATTCCTCTCATAGGATAGAGATACACTACAAAATGTGTTTTGTGAAAATAGACCCCTAGGTGGCGTTGCGGGGGTTCAAGGGGCGTTATTGTAATATTTTTTTTTGCATTTTTAATTTATTGGACGCACAAATTTTGCTAAGCAGATTCCTTTCGTAGAGAACCGCTACAAAATGGGTTTTGCGAATATCAACTACCAAGTTTAATTTCGGGAGATTAAGAGGCGTAATCGATAAATATTTCCATTTTTAAACTATTTGATCATCCTGCTTGAAAATTGGTAGGCATGTTCCTTTCATGGAATATAATTCCTCTAACAAAGAGTAAAACGAAAATTGACCCCTAAGGATGGTCGCGAGGGGTCAAGAGGAGTTACAGAAAAATATTCCTGTTTTTAATTGTTAGACCCATATACTTGAAATTTTTTAAGCATGTTTCTTTTGTTGAAAAGGGATGCACTAAGAATGTATTTTAAGTAAATCAAGTTCTGCGGAGGGGTGCAGGGGTTACTGGGACGTATTGACAAAAAAAAGTCCTTTTTTCGAGCTACAAGGATTATAATAATGAAATTTGGTTTGCATTTTTCTTTTGTTGAATTGAAATCCGCTAAGAGAGGTTATTTTGGAAAACGGCTCTCAACGGGATTACGGGGATATTGATAGTAAAACTTTTGTTTTTTTCTGTTTGATTTAGACTTGAAATTTGGCTTGCAAGTTCAATTTACGGAGTAGAGATCCACCGAAATTTGGTTTTGCGGGAATCCACTTGGTTTTTGGGTTACGAAAGAGCAAACATTCTATACTTCAATTTTAGAGATTTTTAGAAAATACAAATTAGAGGAGTTCTGCCCTTTTTTTTTTTTATCAACAGTTGACAGTTAAAGGTATAAGTATATTTTTCAATACAATCGAATTCTTAATGCTTGGACTTAGATATCAATATATTATACATATATATAAGCAGTAAAAATTTATAAAACATCATGAAATACCCAGCGAAGCGGGCGGGTAACGGCTAGTATATACATACTGATAACAATTTTCTATTCCTTGAATTTCAAGGATATCATAATGTTGGTGTAGCTAACGGTCACGTGGTACTTTTTTCTGTCTGTTTTAGCACTTTTACTTCTATTATCAAAGTTAAAAAAATTTTACGAGTAAGTGCAACACTGTTTTACTTTGTCCCGCACTTATTTAGTAAAGAATCAAATCTCTCTTGCTTTAAATTTTTCTTATTTACAGGTTGATGTCCCTTTCCTGCAGAAGTCATTGCTTGAAAATAGGCTACAAAAAATATTTGTTAATAATCCAAAATGCAAAACGCTCACATAAACACACCGCATAAATTGTACATTTAAAAGCAACGGAATAAAGGGTACACGCACATATTATAGCAAGGTATAGCTGTAAGCGGTTCAAAACTGAACTTTCGAGTGCTGTATTTCATACTTTAACCAATCAAGTAATCGTTATTCTATAGAATACCTAGTTAAATCGTAGAATTCAACCATTTTATATACTTTAACTGATTTGTCTAGTTATTTCATGGAATACCTAGTTATTCTATGAAATAATGGATTTCATACTTTAACGGTAACATATACACAACGTACGTCAATTCGCAGATCCGTAATTATTCACCATACCTTGTCCCGCTTGGTTAAGTGAGGGATATAAAAAAGGTCACATTTCTTAGCAACTCGAGGAAAATTAGCGACGGACCTCGGTCAAGTGACGAGGATGATACCTGAACTGGCACCCCTCTTCAAACTACCACGCCAACGGGAGAACTTTTGAACCTCAAGATATTTACCATTCACCAGCCCCCTCTACAGTGGCCACGAGTTCGTTACCATAGAAATGCATTGTTGAAATTTACTTCATAATATGCTTTCGATCAATCGATGTGTTAGATAATTCAAAAAGACGACATTGCCCCTTTCTATTTTATTTCGGATATTTGAAAAACACATTCTATATTCCACTTTTTTTGTTTTGCAATTACATAATGCATTTATAGATGAACTTGTTTGTTTATTTTTATTCAAATCCGTAAAATTACGCGCTTATTTTTTTAATTTGTCGCTTTTTTTTAAAAAAATAAATAGTTAGCATGTAGGCTGATATATGCATCAAAAATTTTAATGTAGATCTGTAAATACTAGATTTACGTTATGTTTCTTTGTCTCACCTGTAACATAACTTGGGGGCATTACTGAACACATTTGCTTTTAAAAAGCTCAGCATAATAAACATCTATAACGATACAGGAATTTATTTATACGAGGAATTTGCCGAGAGAGGTGTTCCATTTAAATACCTCCTCATGATTGAAAGCTTTTTTTAAAACTGGAGCCTCCAACCAGCATTATTAAGCAAGATCTAATGTAAACACTTTTAACCTAACAAATGTGTCCCTTATTCAAAAAAAAAAAAACTTTAGAAAATGATGCTAAATGGTTATTTAAATACATTACATAAATCGCCTTTAAATAGACATAAGAGTGTTCTCTGTTGTTTTGGAAACTCAATTAACCTACAGACTTTGGTTGGCGGCTATTCACTCAGTGTACAATAACATCAACTGTTGAATACTTTATGTCAGTAGGCAAAGAGAAAAAATGAACCATCTGATAGATTTAATATCTATTGACTCAGGATTCGAGTCACGAAACTAATTTGAGAGCACGCTTCGCTGGTCTTATCCGCGGATGTTTCCCATGGAAAGGATTGCCCAGACGCCAAGAATTGTCCACCCCTTTCTAAAAACATAACCACCTCGGATTTGGTCAGCAGGCGACCGGATGGGGAAAAAATGAACTTATTTACAGCAACGCGAAGTTCAATGCACGCAATAAGGCGCAAAAGGTAGTTAACTAAATTTACATGAATGTAGGATGTTAAATAATTTATGGAAAATGGAATCCTCTCAAAACCAATTACATATTAATTGATCTTTTATATAAGGAAAAAATATCTTATTTTTATATATAATACTCGTATCCAGATACACAATAATCTTAAGCAAGTATCCTACGAAGTAGACGTACATACAGTCGACGCTCGATAATTCAAACCTTCGATAATACGAACCTCTCGAGAATTCGAAGTATATGCTCAGTCCCTAGAAAAACTTGACATTTCGAACTAAAACAATACGTTTTGGTACACTCGGTGTTTCGAGGCAAAGTCTATGGCTGGCCAGACTACAACACGCGATAATTCAAAGTTATCTTATAAAACTCTCGACAATTCGAATATTTACTATCTAGAGTCCTATAGCAAACAGGTTGGAGCTTCTATGTTTTGTATTGTATTGCCTCTGCGTGTCTTCCCTGGAGCTTAGCTCCTTTGATGATCATCTGTCTGCTACACCTTCTTTGTGTTTCCCGGTTCCTCAGGGTGGCCGCGGTAGCCAAGTGGTCTAGGCATCGGATCGTGGCTAGCGTGTCATGAGTTCGATCCCAGTACCACTGAAGACCCGCCGTGTAGGGGAGCGATGCACGTTTAATCTGTCGAGAGCTCAAACGTCCTCCCGTTGGTGTTGGTGTGGTAGTTAGGAGAGGGGGTACCAGCTCAGGTATCGTCCGCGTCATTTGACCATGGTTCAAAATTACGTGGACCGTTCCCAAAAGCCCTCGTGTAGCTGAACAATAGGACGTTAATATTCATTTACTCACTCACCCCGGTTCCTCAGGCGGAAAAACGCTTTTATTGCTTTCCTTCTTCATTCCGTCCATATCTTTCGTTTAACACGTGGTCCTGCAACTCATGTGTTCAGAAAAGATGGTCCGCTTTTTCCGTTGGATTGATAGAACTATTTATGGCTCATCTGTGTGAGTTATAGCGTGGGTGGCACTGGATCCTACCTTGAAGAACCAATGGTATATCCAATTGTTGTTCTATTGCTTAGTTTAAAATTTAAATGTGTTAGAGAAAAAAATTCAGGAGTTCTTTTCTTTTACCCTTTTGATAATTCCAAGTTTTTCATTGGTCCCTTCAACTTCGAATTATCGAGAGTCGACTGTATTTATGTTACTATGCGGTGCAGTAGTGGAACACCTTTCATGAGCGCGTAGCTGGTCCGTAGCATTCTGCACATCTTCTCAGAAATGAAACCAAACCGGTCCCGGAAATCACCAAGTTTTACAAATACACTAACCCTGCACAGTTGTTCAAGTTTATTTGTCATTTTGTCAAAAACGAAAATCCGATGAAGTTCAACTAGACTTATTCATTGGCAGTCTACCGGTGACTGATAGCTTCAATAAACAAGGGGGGGGGGGAATTCATGCATGTACATTACATAAAAAAAAAACTAAAAAGTGATACCAGCATCCAGGGAATGTACTAAAAAGTGATACCAACATCCAGGGAATGTACTAAAAAGTGATGCCAGCTTCCAGGGAATGTACTAAAAAGTGATGCCAGCTTCCAGGGAATATACTAAAAAGTGATACCAGCTTCCAGGGAATGTACTAGGTATGTAATGATAAAAATGATAAATACTAATTCGCAGCCCCATCGGAAATTAAAACACACATTAGGATCATCTGCATACGAACATCAGCCAAACTACGCCTCTGAAGTTTTATTTGTTTACTTACAAAAACATCTTGAATTATCTTTTGAATACAATTAAATTATATTTTGAATACCTTAAGTCATTTGATCACACTGAAATGTAAAAAATGAGAGCATAAAATTAAAAATAATTGGATATTTATAGAGTTTAGAGCTAGGGGGTTTCTTTTCCGAAAACCCGAGACATTTTCATAATTTTTGTAATACCGGGAAGGGAAAAGAGAGGGAAATCAACCCCCCCCCACAAGTGATGTTTTGAGTGAGTGAGTGATTTTGGGGTTTATTGGCGCAAGAGCCGATTTCGGCTATCTGCGCCAAACATTTGTTTTAATATCTGTGGTTTAGACGGGAAGAGAAAGAAAGAATGAATTGAATGACAAGAAAGAGGGTCGAAAATAGAGAAGGATCACTAGGGTACCCGGGTTCGTGAAGCCCATGTTTACCAAAGACAGTAAACCCCGTGGAAAAAGGAAAAGATCACTAGGGCACCTCGGGATTGTGACACCCGTACTCACCTAAAGAAGGTGAGCCCCCTGAGGAGAAAAGTGATGTTTTGAAAACTTCTCTTTCAACACCAGTTGAAGATGAGAGGATATGTTCTGCTGCCGGGTTGTGTGTTTTATGATAAACCTATGAGCTAGGCAGAGCGTTAAAAGCACTGATTGCTCATGTTTCCTTAAAGCCTACTTTAAAAGAATTTTTTTTTTTTATCCTACGCCAGACCTAGGCATGACCGCCATCAGTCCACGTCGGGCAACCCAATACAGTTCTGAAACACACATGTAAAAAGAGAATTTGTTAGCAGCTACTATGTCGGTAAGTCCAGGTGGTCTCCACACATATCTCCATTAGAACAAAGTGGACACCCCCCGTTGGAGAATCTGCCAAACCAAATCCGAAAAGGTGCTTTCTAAGGTAGTCATGTCCAGTCTGGACTCTGAAGTTTGCGACACCCACACGTCTTGGCAGGTCGCAAGGAATGGGACTCTCCATTAAGGAACCACAACTTTTTCTATTCGCAGAGTTCTTAACAATCTCACGAAGACAGGTCTTGAATCTGGAAGTAATGATCCTCTTAACGCTATGGTAACCAAGAGGAGAGTCAGGCTGAGAGAGAGCAGAGCCAGCTACTCTAAAAAATACATAATTATTTTGAATATCTTTAATTTGTGTCAATTATTAATAATATCAATTACAATTAACTAGTTCTTAGATAGTTCTTTTTATTTTTTACGTGGGCCATGAAATGAGAAACCTCTGTTACATCAGCGTAATACGCTCCACATTTTGGACTATTTGAATTGGAATTATTAATGATCCTCAAATTATGGTACAAACAGGCATCGGAGTAGGTGAATGCCTTTCAAGAGCAAGTCAGAAAAAGTAACAACACTCAAAGTCATATTTAATCTCGGTATATCTGACAGAAGGATAAGATGATAAGAAAAGTTTGAGAACCGTTAATACAGATGATTCGTCAGGTGGCATTCTTCAAGCTGTCTCACAACATTACGCGAGATTTCTGAGACCCTGTTGGATTAAATGTGCAACAGTTCTAATGCGATTACACGTCGGATATCCAATTGGCGGCTCGCGATGACATGAAGGCGGACGCCAAAAAAAGTTTGAGAGCCGCTGACATAGATAATTAGTGAAAGGGCGCAATCCCAACTCTTTGTAAATTACACGAGACTTCTGAGCGCCAGTTGGGATTAAACACACACATTCAACAGTTTTTTTTTCCTTCCTTTTTTTTCATACAACAGTCTATGGCAGGGGTGTCATGCGGCGGTCCGTCAACTTTTTCCATGCGTCCCGTAATGACATGAAGACGAAAGTCACTTTGCGTGTAAGAATATAGCCTTTTGGATTTAAGATATTAAATTCATTTTAATAAACTGTAGAGTTATTAACTTTCTAATTGATATTTATCTCAAATAGCAATAAACATTAGAAATGATTATAATTTTTTAAGTTATTGATTGCACTAAATGATATTAATGCGAATAATAATGATATTAATCCGCGATCACTTACACAGTGATACTCAAAAGCCATTAAATCAAAGACTGAAAACTTAAAAAAACATTTAAAAAATATTAACATTAAACAAACGGTTAAATTCCAAACCTAAACATATTAATCCAACATTCAATCCTGGTAACATTTTAAGAGAAATGTCATAATAATCCCTTAATCTCTTGAATAAGCAGATCACACGCATTTATATAATAAGGAAAAAACTGTTGCCATAAGAAAAAAGAACTGAATTTATGTAAATTAGATGTGGCACATTTGATGGCTGTATGATTAAATAGTATCACAATCTGCTTATACTTCGCTTAGCGGAAATTCCAGGTGAAAACTGAGGTAAAAAAAAGCAGGTTGAAGGTTTATTTCCAATAGATATGACTAGACACAAAAATCAAACATTTTTTCAGTAGTCACCAAACACAAGATTTTTATGAATATTAATGGAAGCGATGACTCTCTATAAATATTGTTTTAGATATTCATAATTGTTGACTAGTGGTGTACACAGATTCTTATGTGTGAGAAAGGCTTACATTTAAATATATATATATATGAAAGCGCTGAGGCATAATCATGAGGGATGTCTTGAAACTTTTTGAGGCCCTTGGCCTCCAGGCAAAAGTATGCCCTACCTGAGATCCTTAAGGCCTTATCACACGTACACGTTTGGTGCAATTTTTGTTCCGATTCGTGCAATTTTTACTCCGTTGCCATAGCAATGGCTTTAGAACAACTTTTTGCCAGTGAACTGAGAAAGTTGCTCTAAATGAAAGTTGCTTGAAATTCCAGCCAATGGGGTTCTTCGGCGCCCTACGTCATAAACAAGATGGCGGTGACGGTGGTAGCTTCGCATAAAATATGGCGTAATATATTTTAATGATGTACAATATTTTAACGGCGTATAATATTTTAAACAGAATGATGCTCCATTTCTGTTTACCCCCATAAACAAAAGCACGAGCGAAATAAAAGAAATAATATTGGATGTTTGTTTTCGAAGCAGAAAAATCAGCGAGTAATGTTTCAATGTGGAGAAAGAACGTGGCTTATGTCAGAGCATGTCGTTTTGTTTACGGTAACCTTTCCCCCTCATATTCGGCGAAAAGCTGGGCCAAAAAAATGCACATGTGATACCGCCTTTAAGCGTAGACAGTAGACAACATGCATTGTCAAATGCTCGTTCGAACGGTCATTTGAAACAAAGGTGCACGTCTCACAATCTCAAAAATCTAAGCACAAACCAGCTCGATCAATGGCCACATTTTGACTAAATAAGTTGAATGATTGTTTATGGGATTAAGCATAGACCTAGACATGGACAACGCGGTCATACCATAATAATACAATCTTACCACTTTTGCCACATGCGGTTTGAAATTCCCGGTTTTTTGGAGAATATATGTGCGGGAATAATATCTGACCACATTAAAATTATCCGAACCATGGTTTTATTAAGACAAGAGTCGGGAACGAAAAGAGGCCCCCAACAAGGGCGAAGTCCTGGGTCCGGGCCCAGTTGGCCCATGCTTTAAATATCTTTCTTAGAGTATGGGTGGGGCTGAAAAGCGCGACCAAACCCCACCAGTACCCACTGTTTTTAAGCCATGAAATCATATTTTTCGCTTGCTACGTCGTACTTGTCAGCTACGATCGTAATAATAATCCCTAGTTAAGTTTTTGCTTCCCGATTTACTAAGTCGTGGGTCAGGGGATGGGGCAACAAACTGCGGCTCTTCAGACTTCTGCCTCTATGCATTACTTAAAAAAACTATACTCACTAAAAATTTATGATGCCCAATCCCCCCCCCCCTCCTTCAGTTAGTTTATTTTAGTAAAGAAATACTATCCTCGGCTGCCTAAACCATTTTCAATACAATGTTTCATAATTTGCTCAGAATAATAAGCATTTTGTTTTTAAAAAAATATTATCATTCGAATACTATTATTGCATCCACTTGCACCGTGATAGAAATTTTCTTAATGTTTACTAATATCACACTCAAAAGCAACACGAGAGCTATTGGCGAATGATTTCACAATTTTTAATAACAGTCACGTGATGAAGATGACTTTTGAGCCAGCACCATCTCTCCTAAGTTCCATACCATGCCAACGTGAGGACTTTGAGCCAAAAGAGGTTAAAGTACATCAGCCTCTCTACATAGCGAGCCTTCAGTGATTCAAGGACTCGAACCCGCGACTCGACAACGTCGGCCACGAGTTCGAGACCATGACCACTAAGCTACCAAAGCCTAGTGAGTGAGTGAATATTAACATCGCACTGTTCAGCTACACGAGGGCTTTTGGCGACGATCCGCGTAATTTTGAACCATGGTCAAGTGACGCGAACGACACCTGAGCTGCCCCCCTCTCCTAACTACCACACCACACCAACGGGAGGACGTTTGAGCACTCGACAGATTTAACATGCATCGCTCCCCTACACGGCGGGTCTTCAGCGTTATTGGACTCGAACTCATGACGCACCAGCCACGAGTCCGATACCTTGACCACGCTACCACAGCCAAAGTGTGATTTTAAAAAGTTGAATTCATCTCATGGGGTCTTTAGGTATCGCGCGCACTTGGTAATATTAATCTTAGCTATGCCACTGACTTTAACCAATCTTATAAATGAATCAAAAATTTATTGTAATAATATGAACGTTACAAAAAATACCATTAATAGAGAGATTATTAAGATGCAATGGGCGAATTGTGACACACGGACCCAGTGCGGTCTCCTCTTCACATCCTGAACTAAAATCTTTTAACTGTTTGTCAATAAGGAGGGGAGGGGGAGACGTAAAGGTTTTTAATTTAAATATAAAACTATTCTCACCACGAACACTTTCGCTTTTGTAAAATGCAATACACTTACGTACAAATACAATTAAAGAAAGCCAATTAGTTATAATGAAAAACTATTTCTAATACAATAAAAATGTTATTAGAAAAATAAATGTTTATTTTTTATTGGGTTGAATAACAATATGTAACAGATTTTAAAATAACATCAAGGCTTTTCTTTTAAAATTAAATAGAAAAAAGAATAGTGCAATTTTAAGTTACAAATTAGATTTGTAATTACAAACTGACAAATGTAAGTATTACGTAATTTCATTTTAATGGTAAATCAACTGTGCAAAAATGCTTCAATTTAAATGAGTTTATTTTATTTTACCATACACTAATGATGACAGCAAAACTAAAATTCGTTTACATACTAAAAAGAGAGAAAAAATTTAGCAATCAAAAAAATATTACATCAATATCGCAAGAAATGATACTTGAAAAAGAGCACGCATGTCAAATTCTGTGGAGTTCACAAATTAAAAGTGATCGGAAAATTTAAAGCATACATTATTTATTAAAAAAGCATTTTTCCTGATTTTTTTAAGCAAACGCATTCCATCGATTTAGGCACGTTCCAAAATTCATTTCTACACTGTAATGGTAAAAAGGCTGTTCATATTGCATACCAGAAGGTGAGAAGATGGTCTATTTATGTAATGCTATTTAATTTTCAGTGTTATAAACGGATATGCATGTTATACCGTCACGAATTTGGAACATTTTTTCTGCCCCAAAAAATGCGTTCCGAATTACGTTTAGAATACTTGACCTTTGCAGAAGGCAGCCTGTAGAACGTAGCAGTACGCTGTTAAATCCGAAACGGTTCTTGAACTTAATTTTTTTTAGACCTTTTGGGCTTTTAATATAGGTAATTAATAAATAATTTTCCATGTCTTTGAGAAAACATCTGTCAAAACAGTTGGCTTTTTAACGTAGCCCTTTGAAGCTACAGGAGACTATTGGTGAGACCCCTTGTAATTTTGAACTTCGATCAAGTGAGGAAGACGAAACCTGAACCGGAACCTCAATTTCTAAATGTCCTCATCACGCCAACACGATGACTTTTTCTCTCGGGTGAGTGAGTGAATATTAACGTCACACTATTCAGCTACACGAAAGCTTTTGGCGACGGACCTCGTCATTTTGAACCATGGTCAAGTGACGAGGATAACACTCGTGCTGGCACCCCTGTCTCCTAACTTTCACACTACACCAACGGGAGGAAGCTTGCACTTCGACATATTTAACGTCCATCAACCCCCCCCCCTTCTACACGGCGGGTCTTCAGCGGTACAGAGTTGAACTCATGACACAACAACTATGAGTTCGTTACCTTGACCACTAGGCTACCGTGACCACGGGTCTTCAGTGGCACTAGGACTCGGACCCATTGCTCGACAGTAATAACGCTTGCCACGAGTTCGTGTGTCCATCCCTTTTCCACAACCACACCAATAATTTAAAATATTTATAAACTTTAATTACAAGTAGCAAAAATTAAATTATACAAAGAAAACATTAATTTAAAAATTTACACAACTAACTATAAAAAAGTTATAAATGCCACACAATATTATTTTTAAGTTACTATAACTATTAAAAAACTTTTGTCTCATAAAAAAAAACTCTAATTACAAGCTATGTAAAGAGAAAATACCCGAATTATTCTTATAATACACTTCCATCGTATCGAATAAATTCATTGCTAGGAGAATTGACAAATATGCAATTTTCCAATATGTAGAAAAAATATCAAATAAAAACATAATTGCTCTAAAAAACATTTTCTACAATATTTATTTTCTAAGAATAAATTCATACATGCGGAACCCCAATTGAAAAAATAAAAAGACGCGATCTGTATTTTAATAATATTTAATCATCGAAATTCGGGAAACGTGAAATTGATACCTGCATATTTATTTTGGAAATATGACGATATAAAAATGCAATAAAACTGTCAGAATTTATTCATACAAGACATCACGCAAAGCAGTATTACATATTTGCATGCATCAGTGAAGATAAGTAAATACAAAGTACCATAATAAATTGAAAGGAGAATTAGGATATTCAAAGATAATGACAACATTAGAGATACAAAATTTCTATGATACTTTTTTTTACTGTAAAAAAAAGAACGAGCATTAAAGAATGAAACTTTTTCATGTTTAACAGAGTAAATATTTTGACCGATAACTTCATTTGATGGCATTTTATGAGTTCTGATATTCTAAAAATAGTCCAGTCCAATGAACTGCATTTCTTGAGATTAAAATTCTTAAGTGTTATTATATAATATTAAAGGCATATTACTTCTCATTTTTATTGACTAGTAATTCTGCATATCTTTTGGAATATCCCTTCTTTAATAATTATTTAATTTAAACTATGCATTATCATTACTGCTTTTTTTTTATTTCCAATTTTGTTTATCTACTTTTACTTATTACTCACGCGTACAAAGGTGAAACCTTTTTAAAATTTTTGATTTTAGATCTCTTCGATTTTTTTCTTTCTTATTAATACCGCTCTTCAAAGCAACACAAAAAGTATTGATTTCGGATCTGATAATACAAGAAAACTAAAAAAACAATTATGATTTTAGGGTCTTTCAAAGTGCCACAATACAATGCACATTCCTTCCCCTTACAGTAAGGTATTTCGTGTCAATACTTTTGAAAGAATAATAAAAAAAAAGCTTTTTTCCTTTCTATGCAACAATATACATTAATATATAAACAGTCGAGCCTCTTTTTTAAGAACTTCTATTTTGTGAATACCTCTATTTTACGAACTTTTTTCTGGAACCAACCTAATAAAAATAGAAAAAGAATGTCTTAACGAATTTTCCACATAACGAATCCTTTTTTTTTTTTCTTCCCTTTTCTTAACTTGGCAACATTTTTTTTTTTAAAAAAAATTCATACAGAAATTATTTTTCCCCCTAAATTACACTCAAAGTCAAATACAGAAATCGGTTCTTTTAAATCATTCAAAGACAAAAATAAATCACACAACTCTTAATTTCAGTATAACAAATTAAAAGAGACCGAGATACCAATACAACACGCCAAAGAGTAAAATTCTGTATAAATTGCAGATGAAACTCGAAAAATTAAAAAGAAGTTAATAAAATATTTAAAGTAGAATGTAAGAGAAAAAGAAAGAAAGAAAGGATAAAAAAAACAAACAGAATAATGGGTGGGGCTTTGGTTTTACTTAGCCAATCCGGAAATATCAGTTGCTTGAGAAAACAATGATGCAATATTTTGAATAAACTGTTTTTTGTTGTTATTTATAGGTTTTGATGTTACGTTTGTTGTTATGGGTGGGGTTTTTTGATTTTACCAAGCCAATCCGGACGAATCAGTTGCTTAAGAAAATAATGATGCAATATTTTGAATAAACGGTTTTTTGTTGTTGTTTGTTTTAGTGAAACTAAAAAAAATTATAATTGAGTTTGTATTTCAATTTAAGAATTTCTACTTCTGAAAGAAAAGAAAAACATTCTTTCACGAATCGCCAAACAAATTTCTTACGTCCTTTTTTATACGATTTTAATTACAATGGTACATTAAGTTATGTTAATTTTAAGAAAATAAAGTACGTCAAATAATTTTTTCTCCAGAATTAACAATCATCGCAAGCGTTCTACCTTTTTTGCTAGTTAAAATCACTTTCAAACATTATAATCCTTTTATTTTTATTTATTTACCATTGAGAAGAAAGAGGGTATTTCTTTCCAAACTCCCATTGACCCCAAGCGATTGATACCTGGGTCAAAAATAATTGTCCACTTCTATAAAACTCTAAATAGAAAATTGAAAATTTGTAATGTGATATGTCATTAAAAGGTCTTAGCCAAAAGATGAATACAGATTTATTATTAATTTAGCAATGCACATTTATTTTAAAATATTTTTCAATCTAAAATTGCACTCAAAGCTTGAGTACTTGTAAGATAAAGCAAAGTCCAAAACAAACGCCATTTAATATTTAATAAACTGAATCTATAACGTTTAATTTGGATCAAAATTGTTTTTTTAATTAAAATTTCAATTTTCAATAAACACTTCAATCTCTTCGTATCAAATGAGGAATATGACTCGTTCTGATAATTGAGTAACTAAATATCACAATAAAAGTGCAAAAAATTCCTTAAACAATAAACAAAATTAGGATTAGTGTAGTTTTAATTAAATTGTAAGCTATAAGGTTCATGCGGTTTCTTTCCTCTACAGGTGTATACGAATTTCAAGAGTTTTCACTTTTTCAAAGTCATTAAACTTTACAGGAGGGCTAAACCAAAACTTTTCCATGCACAACATCGACCAGTTTTAAAAGAATACTTTTCTCCATAGGACCATCTACATTTATCTCTATAATATGCAGCATAAAATATAACAATACAAATAATTGTACAAGCAAAAACTTAAGTGGCGTCAATTTAACAGAGAATATGAACAGAAAATTTGAAAGAGGAAAAAAATAGCTTAATAGGTTTAGTTTGTATTTTTTTCCGCTTATGACATTCTTTTTTTAAAAGAGTGGATCCCACATCCCTAAGCAAATCTATATTGCGTCTACACATTAATAGGAATATCTATTAAATACAATCCTTAAAAATTAAATAAAATTTTAAAACAGAAAAACTTATCGACTTCTGGAATACTATAAATCAGTAATATAATACTATCTTCGAACTTTTTTCGACTCACAGAACCATTAGAATTATAAAGTGTTTTGAGAGCCCCCCCCCCATTTCACACGCACACACACTTTGAAAAATTTATCTTAAAATAATTTAATCAGCACGTTAAAGTTATTTCATGCAGTATTTTGCATTTGTTATTAAAAAAATTTACATAATGTTAATATAACTTACTCGTTAATAATAATATGTGCTCCAAGTGTCACCTACACATACATTATAATTAGAAACAATTGGTATTTGTATTTTCTTACACACAAAAAAAAAACTGTCAAAGTTTATTGAAAGCCTTTAAAAGAATGTGAGGATATTTCGGGGAAATTTTAACCCAAAAATCAAGATCTTGTTCATATTTGCATTTTAACACAGAATCCATTGATAGTTCCAATCACCCGTTCTTTTTCTATCGGTAATAAATTCTAATTTTTATTGCAACATTGAAATGTGTGTGAAATTTTCATTCAGTCCATTAAAACGCGAATTCTTTTTCTACCGTACGTTTATAATTTTCTTTTCGATTTTTTTTTATTTTGACACATGTTCTATGAGATAGGCCTCCAGGAGCACCAGGGTTCCGAGGAACACAGTTTGAAGACCACTCACTGCTATAGACATTTTGAAACTTTCCTGGACACCATGGAGTCCTCTTAGATCCCCTTTGGGAATCCCTAGTTTAGGTAACTAAAGGGGAATTACCCATTGAATGATTCTATTCCCAAAGACAGTACACTTGGGTTTTACACAGCTATACATGTTGTTAATAAGTACTTCTGATTAGTTAAGCATCAGATTTTTTTTTCATTCTATTTTTGTGTGAAATAGTACAATGCTGTTTAAAGAATTCTGGTGACATAATGCTGCTGCATTACCATCAAGTCTATTGAAATCATAATAAGATGTATACAAACACGTAATTTTCACTAAGTAATATTGTTCAGATATGTAAGTGTGTGGGGGGGGGGTTCATCTTTAAAGAAAAAAGGACTCCTGATTTTTCTTTTACTTAAAACACACCGAGTATAATAATAATTCTCTTCAATTTCATCTATATAATGAATCGCTGGTTATTTTAACTCTTTATTATATTTTTTTAAGAAAAATATTTTCAAGGCTTTTCTGCGACTAGACTTCGCACAATAGTGACAGCAACACACTTGCATCCCGATCGTGTCAATTACTTCGTCCTCCAGAGGCATTGAGCAACGGGGGGATGAGTTATGCCCCGACCGTCCATTGTTTGTCACCTGACGTACCAATAAATACACTCTCTCTCTCTCTCTACCTTCATTACGAACAATCCATTCCTCAACAAGAGAGGGATGAGGCAGCCGAGTGAGCGCGAGAGAGGGAGGAAAAAATGGAGACGGGTACAAGGCGTCTCGGTTCCAAACACCACCACAAGAAAAAGTTACGCAAGGCTTAACTGGGGAAGGAAAGAGTGAGCGAAAGAAGGGGTTAGGCAACAACAACAAGCTCCATCATGCAACACTACCCTCGTCAGACAACCCTCCGGCGGCACCGAGGACTTGTTGGGGAAGGGGGGGGGTGAAAAAGAGGGATTGGCATTTAGGGGCAACGACCTTCCTCGGGAAGGGGTGTAACCCTCAGTACAATCAATACCCTTTTGGAAGGGGCTAAAGGAGGACCCCTGTGTGTACCCCTTCTGGATGGGTAAGTGCCGTTTTCCGGGAGGGTGTATCTGGGTCAGAGCAACCTTGAGGAAGCCTCTCGTGGAAAGGGAATCGGAATGTGAGTTCTCTCTCCACCCCCCTTCTACCCCGAGCGAGATAAAGGGATGGTGTGTGGCAGCAACTCACAACCCGAAAGGGGTTCTTGAACTCTTCGCGGAGAGTGCAGGTCTTTTTCGGAGCCGAAAAAGAAAATTACGGTGTGCAGATTTTCTATATTTTTCGTGTGGTTCTTTTTCTCTTTTTAACAGGCGAGAGTTCGGAACCGTCGAGACTATTCTCGCCTAGTGTTTAAATAGGACTTAAAAACAGAGTGCATTTTCTGAGAAAGCAAAGTGACTCGTCATTAGCTGATTCATACACTAATTAACATATAAAAAAACATGTTTCAACTTCCTTTTAATAGGAATCATTTAAATTTACCCATATACCATTCCTTCTCCTTTTTTCAATTTTTAACACGTAATTGCGTATTTAGTATTATAATAACCTTGCAAAAAGTAAGGTTATTTTCCTCAAATGTTGAAGATCGGGATTTTTCAATAAAAATAATAAATATTAAGATTATCAATCTTCATAGTGTGAAACAAAGCACCGGATTTAAAATTAATAAAAAACCGATCATAGTTTCTACATATACATTCAAAACTTTCGGGAGGCGTACGATTTTTATTCTTATCAATGTATTTTTGTCTGTTTTGACTCAAAAAATTACTTAACAGCTATCATCAGCACAATCAAAACTTTTGTCAAGAACAAGTATGTTGTTTTCATTTTTTTATTTAAGTTTGTCAGCGCGTAATGTTAAATTGAATTCAAAAAATCAAACATTTTTTTTTCTTCATATAGAAAAGATTATATTCCTCGCCACCCTAAGGAAAGTAATATTGAAAAGCACATAAATCATCTTTAAAAATTAAAGTTTAAAAGGACAAAAAATGTTTCAAGTTAAGATGTGGAAAGGAGATCGCTATCCAAAAGAGAGCAGCATATTTCATCCAAGCTGACCCATTTTTTCTGGTACAAAATGTGTTTCCCATTTTCCCCTACGCCGTAATGTTAAATGAGATATCCCTTTACATGTTAAAAGGTAAAAATAATTAGTTATAAGATATTTTAAAATTTTAAACACTATATTATAAACAAATGCATGAATTATAATGCTGCAAAATTTCGCGAAATTTGAGACATTTTCGGGCCCACGTACATTTGGCGAAGACAGCCTTACGCCGCTGGTGTCTCTATAACTGGCGCCAAACTCTGAAAAAACCTACATCACCTGATTTAAGCCGAGTAGAACATATTAGGTAAGAATTTGATTTTAAAAAAAAGAAAGCATGGTATAGATTAAAATGCGAAGTAAAAACAGTAATCATAGAAGAATAGAGGAACCAATCGATTCAGAAATTACAAAAAACTGATGAAATACATACTAAGGTGAAAGATATTCTACTAAGCTATGTGGATGCTAAAAGATATCCTACAAAGTACTAAATTAAGAAAAAATAGGACCGTGAAAACTATAATGAGATTTTTTGAAGTTTATTATTAATTTTTTAAGATAATAGTTTTACTATCTTTTAAAAATTGATTATGTTATTCGAATAGGAACAAATTGCAGATATTATTAAAAAATTACAATTTTGATACAATTTTTATTAGTCGAAAATATTACATTTTATAGAAAATTGCAAGTGTACGAATATTTTTGTGGCCCACTGTATATAATTAATCTTACGAACGATATTTCGAGAAGATAATTATAAATATGAATTTCTCTCAACTTACTTAAAAATAATAAATTACACATTTGTAAAACAGAAACCACATTCTTCGATTAATTTGCTCTAATATTGAATAATTGCGTGCAGTTTGTAAACAAGGGGATAAAGAGAAAAGTATAAATCAAAAAAAGAAAAAAAATTCAAAAATTTATAAAAACCAGAAAATTTAAATTTAATAAAAAAGAAGAGTTTTATCTTCGATTGATTTTATCTAATATTAAAACTCGCGCGTTTTAATTTACTACATTGCAGCCACAAAACTTGCATTACTAGAAATGGCTATTTTTTCATTCCCCCTTCCCAAATCATTTTTAAAAAAACTCGCTTAATATTTTAAAGTAGAAAAAATAAAATACGAAACACGTAAGGAAAAAAATTGGTATATTCAAACAAAAATGAATTAAATGCTAAAAGCTATCGTCCACTAAAAAATAAAAAGTTCAAAATAAGATGTACGGAATAAGAAAAAGTGTGTGTTCCCAGTTAAGGTTCTAATCTTAACACTAGAAAAACCCTAACTTTCCTATAAATAGCTTCTTCAGCAGACAACTAAGAAATCACAGAAAGGGCACAATACAAAGGTACAAGCATATTTAAATAAGGCTAAAAATTAGGATACAAGGGTTTTGAAAAATAGTTTTTGATAATATAAATGTCAAGAAATACTTCAATATATATAATTTTGGTAATAAATTACAAGCAATTATAACTAAGTAGGCACTCACGGAACTGGCTACTAAGTACAAAAGTAAAAGAATATTTAAAAAATTCCCCCTATTCAACAAAATCTCCTAAAAAAGAAATTTTTTTTAACATTGAATGTCTACCGACAAGATTGTGACTTACAAAAACATATTTAACAGCCAAATGTTTCTTATGTATTTTATTTTGGAGCTACGATTCCTCGCCAATTGGTCGCTTTGAACTCGAGAGTATAATGTTAATCCTGTGGAAATTTCTACTTTCCTTCTATACTGGTGGTCGCCAACTGATTGCCAGTGAAAAAATTTTGATAAGGGTGCGCAGAAAAATTGGAACATTATTTATATTTTTATGAAGATCAAAACAAAAGTGAAAAAGCGTATTATGGAATATGTGGAAACATTTTTTTAAACAAAAATTTAGTTACTACACGTAGTGCAATTCCTACTGAGTTCACCGACATTTTAAAGTGAGATTTGGCAATCAGTGGCACACACATGGGGGTGTGTCCTAAGGGTCTGGACCCGCCCAAAGCCCTTGAATTCTTTTGATTGATGATCATCCTATAAATAAAACGTAAAGTTTAATTAAGTACTTGTAATAAACAATTTTTATTAATTAATGGTAACTATTAATTAAATAATTTATTTTACTGTTTTTTGTTAACAAAATCGACAAAATCAGAAGAATCAATTGGTGTTTCAGGAGGTATGATACGCTTTGGTCAACTTTCGACCATGGAAAAAATTTTGTGTGCGCTATTGTTGGCAACAATGGTAATAATGGCAGTATAACACTTCAGTTAATTGAAAATGTTTTAAATTGCCAGTTTGTACCTTTTTTTTTTTGAGAATTTCCTTTTCAGTGAAATGGAAATGTAATTAGAAACGTATAAATAAATGAAAATAAAGTTATAGAGGTCAATTATTAGTGGTCCGACAAATATAAAATTGTACATTTTGTGTTCAATGAAGTTACAAAGGTCAAACGACCGCTGTCCAAAACTAATTTGAATGCCATAAAGTGCACTTGAAAAAGCAATACAAATAATGAAGATTCCCTTCAGTATTATATTCCCCCTCCACCATTTAAAAATATTTCTTAAAAGATTTGAAAACCACAAATGAATCATCAGTGTAGACATAAAAATACTTTCAGAAATCACAGAAGATTAATACAAAAAATTCTAATGTTCTTTCGGATCCCATTTAAATCACAAAAGTATAAATTCCATAGAATTCCCGAATTCAAAATGGCCGAGGTCCAATTGTATGACAACATAAAATGAACTGAAAATTAAATTTTTAATACAATATATGCAATGTAGTAAGATTCTAAGAATACACAGAGGTAATCCGATAGTTACTACCAAACTAGAGAAACGAAGAAAAGAAAGAATCCCATGTATGTTTTCCCGACTACATTCCCATTTAGTCGTTATCAGACTTTTATCTCAAATTTATCCGCGGTTTTTTTCCCCCCCATTATCAGCTTTAACAAACTCTTGACCGACATACTCGAGCACGAGGATTTCCAGTCGGAATCCAAAAACATTGAGCCACGCGATATCCGGGATAATAGAAAAAGATGACTCCATTGATATTTCCGTTCGGGGACATTTTAAATAGACTCAAGAGAACAAGTGCCCCACAGCATTATATAATACATTTTTTCCAACAGAAAGCGTCTTATTAGCCGATCATCAGTAAAATCATAGCTGCACCTAAACTGAAGACAATTTCATTTTAGTAGATAATCAAAAACAGTAATATTCAACCTACCCCAATTCAAGTTCCAAAAAGTGAATCCTACAATTATTTGAGGAAGCAAAAGATAAAACACACTAAATATGAGTATTTTATAAAGTTATTTTGCCCAGTTATTGATAGAGATAGTTGGTGGTGTAACGCCATATTTTGTTAAGATAACCATGACCAGAGCGGATTACAGAGGAGGCTTCGTAATACAACGTCGATTGAACCCTATGGGCAGAGTCGAAAACTAAAATAGCGAAAGAGTCAGGCTTACTTCATTCTCAAATAAAACTATTGCAAAACAAAATCCATCAGCCAGAAAATCTTAACTGGGCTATTTAAAAACCTTGCTAAGAGCTTAAGTTTGCTTATACAGTTTGATTCTCTTCTAATTCGAATTATTTACCATTCTATTTATTAAAAGATTTCATTCTGTATATATCAATATTGTTCACTTCTATTTCTCCCATAGTACTTCTAAATCTTTTTAACACGTTTAAACTAAAAGTATCCTCACCTGATGCATTTCGATATCGTGGTTATTAAAATATTTTGAAAGTTTTCGATGACACTAGTTCTTTACCATCTGGATAAATTTGAGCTGGGCTTTGATTGCAAATTTGTTTTCTTTTCATTTCTTGTTCCAAAGGTGGAGTGGTTGGTTTGTCTTGGCCTATGCCTCACATCAAGCTTTGGGCCCCGCCAGGTCCGACACCCGCTTAACCCGCCACTGCTCAGACCATATTTTCGAAATTGCTCTTAAAAATTTTAACCGTTTACTGAAACATTAAACTTTATTTAGTTGCATTTTCACTAGACACGACTTTTTTTAGAAATAGTTTGCTTTCGTTTGAATTAAATCAAAAAATTCACAAGAAAGTTCGGGCAATATGATGATGTTTTGTGTTTAACATAACACAAAACATCAACATATTGCCCTCGTATTTTCAAATGACTACGCTAATAGTTGTGGCGTACTGGTAACGTCTTTTCAAAATTGATGACACTTCCAAGGTAACAGGATGCAGGGCTGTAAGAATTTTAAAAACACATATCATGCTGCATGGCTAAAATCTCGTCATCCATAATAATTTCAAACCCTGGACATTTTTGCAAATTAGAACACCCACCTCGGTCAGTATTAATAAAAACCAAGATTGTCCGGGGTAAGCCGAGACGATTGATGTCAATATATAGTTCACCCATGGGAAGCCGATGTCACCCACAAAGGGTTTTAGGCTAAAGGAATATTAATTACTAAGCTTCGACTAATTCGGTTCGAGCAGCCATTTTGTCATAGGACAGGTATCTAGTGTTTTGGTGGCTGTTTTAAGAGATGGAACCTATATTATAATTTTTTTTCTACTAGAAGGAGTTTCTATAGTGCTTTCGCTTGCTAGGTTGAGACCGAGTTATCAAGTTCCTATATATTAAGAGCCATGTTTGTTCATGTTGACCATTTTAATCACTGATGTCACCCTAAGATCTATTTTGTCTTGCTGAAACAGTCCCCAAACTTCGAGCAGTCAAAGCATTCAGAGAAGGCGAGTTATGAAATAAACATCTACATGCGCTCATTATTTAAAAATTAATTTGTATGCAGGATTTGAAGGAACACTTGGAAGATCATGGCCAAAAAAAAAGGAAGGCCTAGAGGAAATTCTCCGGGGGCCAAGCCAAGATGAAAGGAAGATGAGGCATTTAAACTTTGTAAGTTTAAATTCCTTTTCCAAATTTAAAAACGAGATAAAATTTGCCAAGGCACCTGCAAAAATAAGTTTCTATTCTAACTTGAAGAATTTGTAGAACAATGAAAAATTCAACAAATAGTGCAAATCCGACAGAAAATAGTTCTAAGAAAGTGTTGATTATATTTGCAAGGCATTATGGGAAATATCTGGAGAAAATTGCCAAGTATAGCGAGGTTCAAAGAACTATCAAAAAATTGGAATCGGAGATGAAGACGAACAATAGGCCCTTATAAAGTAAATCACGCACATGACATTCTTTCTAACATTATTTTTTAACCAAAACTCAAATTTTTAAAAGTACCTTTAAAGCAAATTTCGAAAATAGAAAATCAGGCCATTATTGTTTCAGATTTAATCAGTTCCTCTAAACAACGTTAATGAAACTTCATTCTCGTTCAAAAACTGTACGGAGAACCAACTAATGAAAACTAATTTTCATAAATAAAATTTTAAAAATTTTATTTATATTATACAAAAAGTAGTTTTCGCAGCCGCACTTAGGAATTTTCAGGGGCAGGGATCAACAGAGTTTCGTACCATTCTCCAACATATTCTTTCGATTTTATCGACTTTCGGGAACAAAAAACAGTAAAATATTAGTTAATAAAATTAATAATTTATAAAATTGATTTTTAATATTTTATTTCATTTTACATGCAAAATACATAGGATTATAATCAATCAGAAAATCAAAGAAAATCAAGGGCATTGGGGGGGGGGGGGTCCAGACTGTTGGCAGTAACTCGATAAATTACTAACAAAAAGCAATTTTTATTTGTGCATATTTTATGTACTTTCACCTTAAATTTTCCCTTGGCGACATTTTTGCCTGGATAACCGAAAAGTTCCAAAATATTCTTTAGTTATCGACACAATGTTCAATTGTAAATAATAAATTATTATCCTATCCAAGAATTATGTGATCACATTAAAATGTACTGCACACTTAAGAAATTACTCAAAGAAAAATATGGGTTAACTGCAATAAATAATTGTTCGGAAGTTTTATATTAATTTATCAACAAATGAACTTAAAAAAACTAAACACTTTCTTACATTTCAAATATATACCACACAATCTCGATAATGCGCCAGTTTTTTCATCAAATAAGAGAAAAATTTCTTTTTTTAAAAAATTTAGGAGGTGAGACTAAAAATCATAAAATGACCGCAATAAGCCTTCCCATATTGAAAGAATTGTAAGACACTTAAGTAATCAAGAGTAAAACACAACTAAAAACGTAAACACAACTGTTCTAAATTTACGATAATATTTGTTTGAAAATACTTTCGAAAAATAATTATGGGTATCTACTTTTTATTGTAATAAAGCTAAGGATCTACTTACACACAAAAAGAAAAACGTTATTCTTTCTCCCTTTTTAATCTAAACCACTATTTTTCATGGTACCTTTGAAACGTTGCCCCCTCCCCCTTTTTTTCTAGCCCTGTGGAACTGAAAATCAATGGAGAATAAGACCAGATACATGCCTTGCATTAAATCCTATTTTAACAATTCCCACTTTAAAATTGAAGAACATAATTTTGATGTTGTTGACAGTTTCACTTATTTAGGTTCTGAAATAAACAATAGGAACGATTGTAAATTCTGAAATTCTTAAGAGAATTACTATGTCTAATAGATGTCTTAATGGAATACGAAAATATATCAAATCGAATTTAATCAAAAGAGAAACAAAGGATCTATTGCATAAAAGTATTTTAAGATCAGTATTAACTTATGCATGTAAAACTTTTCCCATGTCTCAAACAGATGAGAACATAAGTACGTACGAAGAGTAGATTTTAAGATTTAATTTTGGAGGAATTCAGCAAAATGGAATGTGGTGATAAAGATCATAATTAGAACTCTATTACTCGTATAAAGAAACTGACATCGTTAACTTCATCGAAGTGCAACGAATTAAATGGGTAGGCCACGTTGTCAGAATGAACGAAGACCGCACCACTAAAAAAAAGTTTTCAATGCCCGACCAATTGGCACACAGAAAAAAGGCAGGCCAAATCAACGATGGATTGATGGCCTAGAAAAAAGATCTAGTTTTGAGAACACTAGCAGAAGAAGGCTGGCCTGGAAAAGGCTTTTTGAGAAGGCCAAGGCTCACCCTGGGTTGTCGAGCCACTGAGGAAGGAAGGATTTTTCTAGCCCGCTGAAAAATGAGAAGGACGGACGTGTCAATTAACTATATAAATATCAAATAATATCAACTTTGAAGTAATTTTGTTAACAAATAAAGTTTCTGTCTTATTGTATTGTTAGAGATCAACTGAAGAAGGCGCTTTGAAAGATAGGGAATGTAAGGCTGTGATTACACCACCCCACTTGACAGAGAAACACAGGGAACGAAGGCAAGGGGCGTATTGCCAGTTTCCCAAGTATTTAAATTAACATCAACAGTAATCAAGTCTTGTATATTCGTTAAGATAGTTGTATGAAGAGCATTATTTGAGAAATGCCATCCTGTCTCGGTTAAATATAAGATAAAATAAACATAGATCCAATATTCGAGAAGCGAGGAGGAAACCAAAACAGTACTACCAACATATAGTGGCATTCTCATATTTCAACAGCCTAGAGCGAAATTTTCTCCAGGACAAATATCGTAGACAACAAGGTCAATAAACTTCATTCAACGTAAAAAGATCCCCTGTGGGCTCTTATTTAAGATGACGGAACAAAAATTTGTATCACTTACACTTTCTGGATAAGATCTTTTACTGCTGTTTTTAATCAAAATGATAACCATCTCTTTCATACTAAGTTATTAGGCGTTGTGTGTATGACACATGTTATACGTCATGTGTAAGTGGTGACACATGTTGCAAGCAACTGTTACGCAACATATTACTTTTTTGATCCATTTGTTGCAACTTTTCGTACAACTAGCTGCTTTAGTAAAATTCTCATACACATGTACACTATAACTGGTTCAACGAACAAAAGCACTTCGCCCCCCCCCTTTTCTGTTGCCATATGGCTCATTATATAACTCTGCATCATGATTCATTTCTGCTTCCCATTTTGATGGTGTACCGCCCAGCCAGTATGGTAAATATGACACTCGGCTCATAATCGAGTGAGCTCGGGTTCTCTCGAATCTCGAATAAGGCATGGATGTATTTTCGGGAAAAGAAGTCGGACTTTCGCCTGAAATGGATTCCCGTCTCGAATGGAAAGCAGCGCACCCCCTTGTTCTATGCTTGGATCATCGTTTGTAATCCAAATCCATATTCCTCTGTGATTGTATTGTATGTTTCTGTTCATTTATCTCTGTTGCTGTTGTTACTTATGCCACCTGTCTGACGTAGTCAGATCGAGGCTCACGAAATTCATCATGGCAACTGGCTAGAGATACACCTGTAGTTGGCCGAAGCTTTGAGCCCATGAAGGTGACAGTACGATTTTGCTCACGATAGATGGCGACACCATTCGGACCCACTGATTTAACGAGCACGTACTCCGTGTGCACTCGGCAGATATTTGGTGGCATCGGACATCGAACCTATGCCTTCCGGTCTGGCGTCCGATGTTCTAACCACTAGGCTACCTATCTAGATGTAAATCATCTATCTCTTGTCTTTCGTACGCACGACAATATCATTTTAATGGTGTTATCTCTACATAACTGAATGTAAATACTCCGGCATTGGCAAACGAACTTCTCGAAACGCTAATGTAATATTTTCTACAAAATACTTAGCAAACGAACCAAGGTTAACATATTCATGATACCTTTAAGAAACAGTTACTTGGAATATCAAAGATGTCACTGACAGATAAAGTTTTTAGAAAGTACACGCCTGGGTGTCACCCTCATTGTAAGGGGGATTTTTTTTTTTAAAATTCCTTTTGGTCATGAGCCCACCGAAACATCCGCAATATGCATAATGGGACATATCCCATAATGGCATAGTGGGCATCCATATCCGCATAATGGGACATAAAATTTTAACAGCAAATTTAAATCCTGAAAAAGCGCTACGTCTTCAAATTTTGGGGCGAGCTATCGCAATATCGCACCAACCACCGGACCTGACTAATAAAAATACTTAGATTAAAAAAAAATCATGTGATTAAGGAACGTTTTAGAAATTGATATAAGCTGAGGTCTTAAGACAAAAGAAAAACTTTTAATCCCCTACTTTTTTTGGCTTGTTGACCCCTTGAGTCCTGACTTCAAAAAAGTACACCCACATGCAAATTAGAAACATTTGCACAGCCGTCTTCAATTTTAGGTATCAATGAATGCAGAAAAAGAAATTGTGCAACAAATAAAAATGTTTAAATTTAAAAAGAACAGAAAATTAAGCTTAATTTTTTCTAGGAGAATTCAGTTGCACCACTGCTCATCCGAGGAGTTGTTAAGCTGTAGATACTTAACTATTCACTGTAGCTTTCAATAAAACAAACGAAATTCCCCACAGAACGATATATACAGATTACTCACCACAAAAAATGAAACTACCACCTTTGACTGGCTTTCTCTAGATTAGTTGGTGCTTAAATAATGTGTGCCACGAGCATTTTCCGTGGACAGAATGTCTTTTCTCGATAGCTAAAGAAGATTCCAGAAAATACCGTTATCTTCTAAAAGATAATTTTTGAGCTATTCTATAATATTTGTTTTTTATATTATTATTAAACTATTGTATAAATAACATTTTATGATCAATTCCTTATTTCGTATTTTCGTAACGTCACACTTAGAAGCACTATGAGGGTTATTGGAAACTGATAACGAAATTGTTAACGGTCAGACAAGACCAGGGCTCTGACAATTCACTCTTCGAAATTTCATACCCACAGTGTCAAATTGAGCACTTTGAGCCGCGCTGAAGAACTGTATTTGGAAAGACGAGACCTGAATCCACTGCCTCCGCGATCATTATTTCCATTATAAGAAAGGTTAAACAGAACAAACATGCAACGCAGCCCATTATTTCGCACAACGATCTGTGATATAAATGGAGTTTCAAACATTAACTGCTATCAAATAAAACAAGTCTTATATAGAGCAATATTAAATACAGCAATGATTAAAAAAAAGGGAAAGCAATAAGAATACAATAGAATTAAGAGATTCAGATCCTTCTGTGAATTTTTTAATCAACGACAACAAGGTTGTTTTGAATTAATCATTACTCCAAAGGATTATTGATGACAAACTTAATGATTTTGAATCGGTCACGTGACAATTATGCATAAGCTAATACCTCATATTTTCAATCATGTAGACAAACAAAAAAATGTATTCGAATTAAATGCGCACTAGGCGTCCATTATTCCACGAGAGAGTGTAAACTTAGAAATCAAGGTATACTGTAGGTCAGCTAGCCTGCAACCTTATTTATGATTCATGAAATAAAGCTGGATTTGTTGCACGATTGAATTCTTATAATACCTAAACTTAACAGAAAATCGAATTTTTTCATAAAGCAATATATGTGGTAATACATAGGAAAAAATTTTCTGAGCGCCATAAGAAAAAAGAACCATATGAATTTTTTATTATGAAAATCTAGATTTCTTACCTGGATGGACCTATAGTATGAGAAAAGCATTCGGGGAAACAGAAGCATAAAAATTAGAAGGTCGACACATTTTATATATAAATTCTATTATTTTCAATTGTATAAGAAAAATAAATTCGTACACCAAAACTTCTGAATAACGATATTTTATTTTTTTTTAACATAATCCTCCGATTTCGAATAACTGGAAATTTAATTATATTTTTAAATTTTTACAACAATCACAATTTACTTTTTAAAAAATAAAACAAGATTTTTTAAAGAAAGGGGGTAAAAAAAAACTCGGTAAACAGAAACATTAAGAAACCTTTACCAAAACTAGAACCTGCATTCAGTCTCAGGACTTGAATTATGAAAAAATAGCTATTAAATATCAAGGAACGATTCTGTCACAGACTCAGCCACAGTGGCATACGCAGAATATTTTTAGAGGGTGGTATATTCTTAAGAAAAAAAAAACATATAACGAAACGAAAACACCGAAGTGTAATATCGTAAAGTATTTAACTGTTTATCTCTCTTCAAATTGTGTTGGGTGGAATTTGTTGTTTCTTGTTCGTATTTCTATCATGCAATCTGTAACTGGACTGTTTTTCTATTAAGTGCATTTCCTTTTAAATAAATCCCTACGTAAAAATAAAAAATCCATTGGTGTATGGGAAGGATTTAAGCCACCAAACCTACCCTTGTTCATTCCTATTTAAAATGTTTTTCTTCCCCAGGGGTGGGCAGACTTTTTAAGGATATGGACTACTTCTAATTTTTTCAAGGTGTTGCGGTCCACCCAGTGGCGTAGGTGTAGTGAACTAAAAGAAAGTATACAATACAGTCGGACCTCCATTTTACGAACCTCTATTTTACGAATTTCTCTATTTCGCGAACGTTTTCCTGAAACCAAGAACATTTCACGATTTTCTTCGTAAAATAGCCTCTAAATAGCGAAGTGCATTTTCTGTTCAGCGAAATTTTCTCTTATTCGATTTTTTTTCCAACCGTATTTACTCGAATCTAAGCCACACTTTCCACCCAATGTTAATGCTACTGAAAATCGAGCGCGGCTTATAATCAAAGGGGAAAAAATGCGTTGGATTTGGGTATTTAGAGCAATTACAGCTTCATTGCATCTATTAAAAAGTTTTAATACGGATAAAATAACTAATTATTCACTTATCAGTTTTTCTTTTAAATTTATTTTGATTACGTAAACTTGGATATCGATAAAACATTTCAGAATATTTTTCCATTTTCATAAAATTTTGTTGAGAATTTGGGGCGCGGCTTAGATTCGAATAAGTACGGTATTTCTAGACCTCTGTATGATAGAATGATTATTGGTTCTTTGTGAAGGCGGTCATTCCAAAATGTTTTATCGGTCCACCGGTCGAACGCGATCAACTTAATGCCTACCTCGGTTCTACCCCAATAGACAATTCATAAATTCTGTCACGTACATTCGCTGTACTTCGTGACAGCAATGAAAAGACTATATTGATCAACAATTAAAAGTCTTTAGAATTACCGACCAGAGAAAATCTTCTCAATTGCTTGATGGATGAAGCATACCATTTGGCCGCGGTGGCCGAGTGGTCTAGGCATCGGATCATGGCTAGCGTGCCATGAGTTCGATCCTAGTACCACTAAAGACCCGCCGTGTAGGGGAGCGATGCACGTTAAATCTGTCGAGAGCTCAAACGTCCTCCCGTTGGTGTGGTGTGGTGTGGTAGTTAGGAGAGGGGGGTGCCAGCTCAGGTGTCGTCCGCGTCACTTGACCATGGTTCAAAATTACGCGGACCGTCCCCGAAAGCCCTCGTGTAGCTGAACAGTGGGACGTTAATATTAAAAAAAAAATTTTTTTTAAAGTATACCATTTTTCATAATGGGAGCGTGAATCAAAATATCCCCATTCATTGGCGAGCTAGTCATCAGAAATTTTTGAGAGGAAACCGAGCATTTGAGGCTCCGAATGAGCGGACGTAACAATCAAGCATGATTAAACAAGAGATGGAAACGGTCCGTTATGTGATTTCGAAATACGCGCAGGTGAATAATTTTAAGTCCTATATTTTGACATAATTGCTTTTGAATGGATCAAAAATGTCTTCGATGAAAAAGCACAGCAAAAATCTGATGAACATCTAGACGAAGTAAAGACTGTAACAAACCAGATAAGATTAATAAGTGAAGGAAAGAAATCTTTTCTCGCGAACAGAACGAAAATCTTTCTTAGTGAGAAAATGTTAAAATTAGAAGTCCAACCAAAGAGAATGCAAGATTTTATTTTAAAAAAAGGATGAAGTATAATTTGTTCCATACTCTTTAAAGATGAGAAAGCAGGACGTAATTTGGATGCGATAACTAATATATTTTGCCACACACACACAAGTACTGCCTCGCTTTTTTTGTGTGCTAATATAACAAGCACAAAAGCTGTAGACAAGGCAATTGGATACTGGCCTCAATTTTAAAACATGGTTAGATTCAAGGACGACACCATCAAACATTTGCATAAATACGATATTCATAATCTAATTTTGTACATACCAAGTAACGCACTTCATCCAGGGGCATAGCTTACGCCGTATCAATGATACGGGGTTTCCCAAGCTACAGGGGCCTGCCTCAACATGTGTAACTATAGTCCTACTAACAGGGTTCGCATATCTAAAAAAGGGTTCCGATGGAATTTTGATACAGGGTCTTAGAGCTTGCTACGCCAGTTACATCATCCCCCCCCCCACCAAAAAAAATTTCTAAACATGCATTCATTACAATACTAACAATCCATACTCGTATCAGTCATTTGTTAATCACCAATCTTCTCTTACAATTAAACAGATGCTCCAATTACAAGTATTTTGAATTTAAGAATCATAATTATATTATTTTCTTCTTTTCAAGAAAATAAGTTTCTTGTAATAATAATACTTCTAAATGAAATCGTAAAAAACAAACTTCAAATTCAAAAATTAAAAGAATATCTTTAATTAAAATATACGCTTATTTTTCGCAATGCATAAATCAGAGACAGTATTGCCCATACGCCACTTTTCATTGAAAAAATGCACAAACCCTTTCATAAATAGATACAATGACAAATCACGAACAGAAACCTATTGTGCGATTTTACAGAATTGATAGCTCATTTTAAATACACGCGATTCAAGTCCAACAAGGAAAGATGGACGATTTCGTAATATAACCGATGGAACACATCAAGGTAAATTATGAAAATGAGGAGTGATAGCCCTTAATAAAAATATTTTTATAATGGTTTCTTATGCGTATGATAAATAAAATTTGAAAAGGAAACTGATGTGTTTTATTGTGCAAGCCTAAAAAAAATAATCTTTTAAGTTAATACAATTCCAATTCAAAATATTAGAATAAGTCAAAACGGTACTGCATTGTGTTGTAAAATGCAAGAAATCTGTAAAAATAAATACCAAAAATATTAAGTGATCAAAACAAGCCGACGTATAATATATTGTTACTTGAAGATTTAATAGAACCACCCACCGGACTCAAATAAGACAGCAATTGTGACTACATATTGAGGGACTTAACCAACAGATTGCCGTAAAAAAAATGGCTCTAAAAAAAATAAATATCTTAAAAATCTAAATTTAAAAGAACGATCACGCTAATAGTGGACGTAAACGAAATTACCACGTTAAAAAGGACAGAATGTTGAAGTGTATCATAAGAAAAACCCGCTTCTCTGGAACCTGCAATTCAAATGTAAATAGCTAAGAGTAAAAGGAATATAAATGCCTCAACATCTGCTACAATCCCACGAACTTGACTTTCAATTTCGTGTGCCCAAAAAAAAATCGCGAATTACTTACAAATAAAAAAAATGAAGAACCTATAGTATGCATTTTCTAAAGTTAACAAGGCATCCATGCTTAAAGTTGCAAGCTAGAAGCTTTCACTAACTGGCGTAGCTAGTCCTCTATCAAAATTCGTTGGGTGCCCTTTTTTGAAAAATGAATACAAATTATTACATAATTATACAACTTATTTGAAAGTATCAAAAATATTTCACATGTTGAAGCCCCGATATTATCGATACGGTTGATATGGCGGTAGATACACCCCTGCTTTCACTGCACCATGCATAGGGAAGTTTAACACTTGTGCCATTGTTTGAGAGTGGATAAGTGTGCTTAATATTTAATTAAGATATATATTTTGACAGGAAGGGGGGGGGATAAATTCCAAAGTATATATGAACATTTTATGATTCCATCCTAAGAAGATCTGTTTGAGGATGATTTTATCTCTTCCAACACGGCTTTGCATTTTGTCACACGTCAAATGTTACCACAACACGGCTTTACAATAGAGAAGAACGAAATTTATAGGAATCAATTGGGACCCGGGCACCATTCGGATAACTGAAAACCAAATGCGATCCAAGCAGTATACGAATCCGGACACTATACGAATACTGAAAATCATCACATGCGGGAAACGTGCTTGAAGAAAAAGCAAAATAGGTGCAAAATGTCGCAATTTTACCTTTATTGTGGAAAATAATCACTTATTTTTCGCTGTACCGTGTTACACCTACGTTTTTTCGCTGCAAGGTCTCTGATTCTCTTGAGCAGCAGTAGTTGAGTAGGACAGCACTCTCTCATGGTTGTTCGTACCCCTCCATAGCGGTCTCTAACGCGCCAACATAGCGGTCTGCATAAAACGCGCCAGCATTTGATAGACCCTTGCTACTTTCATTGTTGTTGTCCTCTTCTTTATCCGTTTCATTTTCCACAGGGTCGAATTCTTCTTGCACAGAAGTTACAATCTCATCATTTAGCATTTGAAATCCACAGTCTTCTGCATCGTATGCCATCCAGGTTTCTACATCTTCACCGCATTCTTGAAATCCTGGGATCGATTGGACAAAGTCGGTAATCTCCTTTCTGTGGTCGTCATTGAAGTCTTTTTCGCCTTCTATAAATCTGGCCACAGCTTATTCCATGCATTTTTCACCAAATCACACAATTGGGAAATTCCCCAAATATATCTCACTTTGGGTTTTCCCGTCACTTTTGGCATTACGCGAAACAATTGTTGAGCATTGGACTGTTTGAAAACGTATTCATATATAGTACATGTAGTTGATAAAAAAAAACTGGTTCGGATATTTGACGCTACGGATAATAAACGTTCGGATGAATGACGTTCTACTGTAATAAAATTTACACACACACACACATCCCTGACCGACTTATTCGACCAATTTAACTCCACAGAAATTTTGTAGGATTTAGTTAAAGATAAATAATTCATCAAGAACGTGAAATCCGTTTGGACAACTATCATCAATGACAGGGGCGGCCAATCCGCAGCACACGTGCCACAGCGTGGCAAGATGGAGTTGTGGCAATGGCACGCGAAGACTTACTGAAAAATTTTATAAGTTTAAAAATATAATAAATAACCATTTCTTACAATTTTATTGAAATAGAGTTGTTTCAGACGAAAAAAAAAACCTCAAAATTTGGATCAAAATACATTTGTGAATAAATGTTTTCTGCAATGAACATATTATTCAAAACTAGCTAATATGCCCCTTTACCAACCTAGTTTTGTTAACAACTGCAAGAGATTAATTAAATAAAAAAATATATTTTTAAATAAATAAATTATATTAAATAAAAAAAACTTCGATTCGGTAAATAAAATAAAGTAGTAATTCAAAAGACATATTAAGAACTGACCGTTTAATAATTATTTTGAACAAAATGATTGAAGTTACTCATTCTTATTTTATACCTAACCTAATTGATTAAACTTGTAAAAAGTTTATTAACAATAAAACCTAAGTTTGTACTTAGGTCTTATTTATTACATTATTTTTAAACTTTGACTACATAAACATGCATAAAAAAAGAGCTATATATATTTGCGTAAAAATCCCTTAATAAACTTATATATAACATTTTTACACTTTACTTGGAAAAGATAGGAAGTGGCACGCATAATTATTTCTTTATCAAATAGTGACACTTTTGCCAAAAGGTTAACCACCCCTGATCTCAGTGCCAATTTATCCATTGGGCGCCCAGGGGGCCCGGATAAGCTAGACTTAACCAGATTTTCTGGTTATAAACTTCGATCCGCCAGTGCCAAGGGAGCCTGTACATCTTCTGCACCCAGGACCCGAAATGAGCTTAAATCGGCACTGTTTGATATAAGATTATCGAGGGGAAAAAATGATGCAAAATATGCCTCATTGTGAGTGTGACGAAGTAAGGGAGATGTCACTAAATATTAACAATTCAAAATGCTTCAATGTTTTTCCATAAAATGACATACATTGTTTTTGCATGTTTTTCTAATTCTTTAACCATTGTGATAGTTATTCTAGTTTATAATGCAATGCGGGAAAAAAAACCTTCAGCAATATTATACTAATTTTTTATACGCTCATCTACAGAACATGTACAATGATACTGCACTTTAAATATTCATTTCAACCGAAACAAATGGAAATCACAAGCTAATTCATGCAATATTTTGAATTGAAATTATAGCAAAATTAAAGCAAAAAAAAAAGAGATACATTTCAAAAATAATTCATTAATCTCTCGTTACACGGAAGACGTCATTAAGAGTGACGTAAGATACGAATATATACCATTATACTTATTAATTTTCAGTTGACAACAACGTACAAGACATTACATCAAGATTTTAATGGAAAACAACAGTATCTTTGATAAATCGATACATGAAATATTCTGTGACCTAATCGTCAATCAATAGCAACGGCAAATTAGATCTACTTCGGACATTGAGAAAAAGAAATTTCCAATATCCCGTAAAAATATTGAAGGGGTATTTTAATAACATATCAAAACAACGAGGACAATGACCTTTGGCAAAGCTATTGTCAACAATATCAATTTGATCCACACGTTGGGAACTAATATTACCAAAAAATGGAATTTGAGATGTCACGAGTTATTTACCCACAAACACTGCGTCCGCATCGTGACTTATAATCCACTTGTTTAAGTCTAGTGTTTATTGCATGTTTAAATTAAATGCACGAAAAGGAATCAATTCAAAGACGCAAACAGATTATTATGACAAAAGACTGAGCATTAAAGTTGCATACAAACAACATTTTCTGCTATATAAAATATTATTCCGCAAGTACACTATCTTTTCAAACGAAACTTCTAAAAATACCAAAGAAACGGTGCTTTTAAAACCTTGCATGTATTTCATGTGTGTCTTCTATTATTGACCCGCACTTCCCTTTGGGGAATTAATTGCGACCAACTCAGGAATATATTCGATCACAAGAGGATCTGAAAGTACGCCAGCGTCTTGCACGTATTATTCTAATGTGCAATGGAGCTTTCCCACAGATTACATGGTGTATAAGGATGTCCTTCAAAACATTTTACAGAAGCTCGTACTTTCTGGGTATGTGTGGCCTCTCTTATCTCCAGATTTTACTCTTATGGAATTTTTGGTATAGGGGCATTTGAAATATATGATTCACCATGACAAACCAATAACTTAAACCTGTTTTAAAAAACAGCATTTTACGACATGCGCAAAAGTTTCTCAGCATATACTAAGTGGAACGGTGGATATCAGATGATAGCTGAAAATAAATATCACATGGAACCAATTTCGGTGCTTACGTATTAATACGATGAAATTAACAGCCTTTTGCGATTTGCATGTTGAAAAATATAGCCACAGGGTAGATTATAGTTTCAAAATGAAATAGATCGCTAAGTAGCATAGTTAATTATTTAGTATCTTGCATGGTTTTAATACACAAATAACCCTGTTTTGTTGTATAAAAACTAAACAAATATTTTAGATGTGTGGCTAAATGTGTCATTCATTAATATAAACGCTAGCCGGTGGTGACTTTTGGAATTAATATGCTATTTTTCGTCCAAAGAAATTCCATCTCTGAAATTAGTGGTCCCCAACCCCCGGGATAGTACCGGTCCGTGGTTTAAATGGTACAGAATCGCCCAAGGAACTGAATTATTTCTTTTTTATTTACTGTGGTGCCTTTCTCTCGGGTTTGTGCGACGTTTCAAGGAAATCACTTTATATTCCATTTTAAATCCCTTTAGATTCATTTTTTGGTGCAGCTGTATTTTATTCTGAAGGCATATTTAAATACAATTAAATTAAATTTATTAAATCAACGTCCCAATCTCAGCGGGCCGCGGTAAGATTAACAAACCTTAACAGGTCCGCCTCGATAAAAAGGTAGAGAAGCACCTGGCTTAAAACATTCAAAAAAATTCACTATTTTCTGGAAGTTGACAATAGGTCTTTAATTATGGACAATTTGTATACTAAAATAGGATAAAAAGCTCATAAAGAATCGAGAACAGCAAATTTATAAAAGGTTCCGATGCTGTAACAAAACGGCATATGAATAATGTTTTTAAAAAAAAGAGTGCATCCTGAAATTCTATTATATAACAAATATATACACATACTAATAAAATACACTCTAGTCTCCAAAATTTAAAGTACACAACAGGTTTTTCTCACCATTTAAATTAAGAATAAATAAAAGTTCTATATATAGAAGAACCTATGAAATATGAAAAAAAAAACCTGCAAAAGTTACATTTATTACGGTTTTTTTTTCCTTCCCCCAACTGGACACTTATATGGCAGTAAGAAGAAAAAAACCCGAGAATATGCATTTCTTTCTTTGGTAATTTGTTAAGAAATTTATCCTTTATATTATTGGTTTTAACATTGTTGATTATGCCAACGAGATTATGTCATTTACCAAATTCGTTAAGATGGTGGATAATAAGTTAGATAAAAAAAGGGAGGAGGGGGAAGTTTCACAAGCTGAAGCATATTTGGTAGAGTGCTTCAACATTTGCGCCCTAATGAGATGGAACATTTCCTGTGTCTTACCTTCATTCAGATTAATGTTCCACAGAGGAGACAGTATCTGGTACTACAGGGAGCAGAAATCTTCATAATCAAGGACCATACAGTACGATTCGTTGTGTGTATCCCTCTTCAATTACATACCAATACCCATTTACATTTGGCAACAGAGTACGTCACCTGAATTAGATAGCAACGAGATTGCGTACTATGCGCAGACGAGTCCTGGTTTACTTTAGAGATTGATTCAAGTCACTGCCAATGAGCAGAGAATAAGGCTCTAGAACATTGACGTTATTAAAAGACACAGTTACGAAAAAGTGCAACGATGATTTGGGCTACAATTTTTATGGTGCTCATAAGCATATACTTTTAGAACTCTCAACTGATGCCGTCACAACATAAGCTGATGTAATCGATTATAAAACCATCCATGTTCACCAAGTTTAAGAATCAAGTACGGATCAAGGTTCCCAGCAAGGTTCAGAACGGCAGCTCGATCTCTGCACTTCAATCAGATAGAGAATCTTTAAGAACAGCCCGGGAACCAGATGACTGTCTAAAATCCTTCTCCCAGGTCATTATGAGTTGGATAAAGGTTACTCCATACGTGGGTATTGTTTTACATTCGAGTGCCCAAAAATTTAATTAAGAGTATGAAATGTATTACAAGTAAGGATGAATGCATTTCTTATTAAAACTTATATATATAAATATTTTTTTCCAAACTATTCGTGATTTTTTCTATAAAACAATGGAACTTTTGCAAATGAAGAGCATATACTTCGAATTAGATAGAGGTCCGTATTATCGAAGGTTTGAATTAGCGAGAGTCGACTGATATAATTAAAACCGATTTTATTTTAATTTTCCCTACGCAAATTCATTCCCAAACAGTTTTGAAAAGAAAAAAAATAATAAATAAGCTGGGGGAAAAAAGCAAAGTACAAGAAAAGAAATCTTAAAAATCAAATTTCAAAATTCCCATAAGTAAAAATTGCTACCAAAATTTTAAAATTCATTTTAAGTTTGATTGCCTCCTTTGATACCATCTACTTACAAATATTCTTCAATTGAATTTAAAACTTTAATAGAGAGCACGTGTATATTGCAAGATAAGAACACTATCAGTATAATCTTGGGAGTAATCTCTAAAACATTGGCAACTTATCAAATATTACATAACTTTAACCCAGATAAATAATTATAACAATGTATCTATAGAAATAGTTAATCAAATTTATCATGAATGTGTTTGATATTTTTTATGCTACATTTGTTTCTAAAACTAAAATCACTTATCTGATACATCTTCTTCGAAAGGAGAACATCTTTCAAATAAGCATGACTAAGTCAAATACACAATGAGTCTGCTTGCTCCAAGTTCACTGTACTTTTTGAAACATAGTAACAGCATTGAATTGCCATTTAACACAATTCTAATGAATGTCATACTAGTTTATTTCAACAGGAACATATTTTTTTTATTCCAAAGGATTTGAAATTTTGAATTTTATTTTATATAAAGTTTTTGATAAAACAGAAATCAAAATTATTACTGTATTATTGAGGTTATCATAGCAATTTAGTATATTATAAATGATTTTATATATACACTTATTAAATACAGCATACAGTTGCACAATTTGTCAAAAATGTCAATCTTAAATTTTTGTTTTTATTTATTTGCTCCTTTTTTTCATATCAGGATTTCTTCAAATTATGTATACAACAATGTTTGAAATCTTCATTTTAAGTTCACTGTTAAAAGAAACTTTCCAAAATCTTTGGAATGCAAATAAAAAAAATTAAATTTGCACACATACATATTTATTAGTTATGCTATAAATATTTTCTAAATCAAAAATCTATTTTCATTTTATAAAACATTTCACTACTTTTCCCCCTTTTTAAAAACTGGAACATGTACATATATTTTCAATTGAATTTACATAGTAAAATTCACAAAAAATTTTCTATATGGATGAATTTTATAAAATGTGTAGATGTAATGTAAAAGTCAAATATAAAAAAAAATAAGATTCTAACATGAACTTTCATATGCTTTACTTATATCATTGTATGAATACTCTAAGGCAGTGGTCTTCAAAATATGTTCCACAGAACCCTGGGGTTTCACGAGTCACAATATAAAATTTAAAAGAATATTATAAATGTGTAGGCACAGAATGGATTCATATTCTCTCTGTGAAGTTTGTATAACCATAAGTTATCTAAAGCTTATTCCAATCAATAAAAGTGAAAATTTTATTTATGCATAAAAACTACATTTTGCAATACTTTTTAAACTTATTATAATGTAATAAAATAATGTTAAGACATTTTTCTTTACATGTACTGGCTACTAGATTTTGAATATTCTACTGTTTACTATCTTGGCCCCCCCCCCCCCGAAATAATTCAATATACTCATTGCAACAATGTTTTGCGAAGTACATAGTTTTCTAAAGGGAAATGCATCTTTTTTTTATTTGTGGGAAAATATGTATCATGAAGGAGGAGGGGGGCAACTTATTCCCATGTTGGCCGGTTTGACTTCAAAATCTAAATTTAAGAAAGAACAATTAATTTTAGGCTGCAAATTCATGCAAAATACACATAATTTTTCACCCAGCTATAAACACTTTAATGACATTCAGAAAAATGTATGCATTTAAGTAAAAAATATATCTTAGTGAGTGGCTATGAAAAAAAATTTTAAAATAAATTAAACACAAGGTATGAAATGTGACTGCAGATAATTCCAAAAAACAAAGATTTCACGGATTTATGTAAAAAATTGCAAGCACATATCCCAGTTCTTAAATTCATGGTTAGGTAACACTTGGATCACAAATTAACATTGAGAAATTTATATTACTTTTTAATTATAAATATAATACTTTTTTCAAAGTCATAACAAAATACCTACAACATGTTATTTTAAGATTACACTTTAAATGTTATTTTAAGATTACACTTTAAATGTTATTTTAAGATATATTTTTCTAAATGTGTGTGTATAAAATGAAGGTAACCTGGTAATACCTGAAAGTTCTAAAAGTTTCCTGAGTTGGAAAAGTTTGAAGACCACTGCTCTAAGGTTATGCAAGAAGCTCTGCTAAAAAATCTATCAATATATTGCTACACAAATTTTCACTCACAATTTATGCACAGAATATTTCACTCAATACTCTAATAGATTCTTAACTATGATCAAGTAGCCCAAAAAATTTAAATTGTAGCACTGAGGTACACTGATTAAAAAATTTGAGAATCCTTTCTTTTTTGAGAATTCATTATTTAACCGAAAAAGATTCTCAAACAATACAAATTGTTCAAATTAAGAAAATGTACCATAGCTATGAGAAATAATGAAATTTAGATAGGAAAAGTTCATTCAAAATATTTCGCTATAGTAGTGGTAATCAATTTACAAAAGCTGTGTCAAACTCAAAAGCTTACATGGGCCAATCAAACACGATTTATCTTTAGGACTGCCCCCATAAAAATCAATATTCATAGAAACGTAAGTTTATTTTTAATAATACATTATAATAAACCTAAATAAAAGAACAAGAAAAATTAAATGTTTACATCCCAATATTTGACATCTCTTCTCTGAAACTATCTTTCCTATTTCGGGAGAAATTTTGATATTTTATTATGTATTATTGTGTGCTGATATACTGGCAGGGTTGCAAAAATGCTCATTGTGGGCGATGAGTTTGATACTCCTGATCTACAGGATGCAACTTTAATAGAGTTGCGAAAAATTATTTTGAGGTTGCAAAAACTATAAATTTCTTCTATTGAAATAACAACCCAGGGAACTTTAAATAGTCATCCACATAATTAGCACATTTCAATTTGGACCTACTTCTAGTTCCAGTAGGTATACAGTTGAAAATTCTGAACATCATGGATGAAGAATCCACATGATAAATAAATTTAATTGAATAAAAATAAATCACTGAAACTTTTTTGAAAAGGTGGGGGATTTTTAAAGAGTTAAATATCCTCAACAGGATTACAATGCAGAGTTTGAAATGGCAATGTTAATGAATATACAAAAATTGAGCAATTCCAGCAAAAATCTAAAAACAAACAGATAAATATAATCAAATATTAAAAAACTAATAATAGGCATCATACGACAGTTAGCAAGTCAAATAGTAACATTCTTTAGAACAGTATTGTAATAATTTTACAATACATGTCTGTGCTAAACCATCTAACACTTAGTGAACTAAAATATTTAATCAGCTGAAATGACCATATGAAAAAAAGAATGAAGATTTATATCATAAAATGCACATAGAGCATAGATTCCCAACCTTTTTTGAACTGGTGCCCCCTTTTCTAGTAAATATTTCGACACCGCCCCCTCCCATTCTAGAGAAATAAGAGTGTATATAATACATGGTAAAAACAAGAGTTAAATTTTTTTAAAATATTTTATTACTATAATAGAAAATATTTTCTAATTTAATTTTTTTTCTAAAGACCCAATTTTTTTACTTGCGAATCTGAAATAGCAAATGCAACAAATATATTTAAAAGTGTAATATTATATATTTTAGTGATAGATAGGATATTGGTGTTTGACAGGATATGGTTGGATATTTGATAGAATATTGTTGCTTTGTATAAATTGACAGTTTCAACCCTTAAAGAATCACACGTTAATTCCCGATCAGCATATTTAATTATGTTTCTTGGATAATATATGTAATTAAATGCAGTTGACGAAACATGCTTCCTGCTGCTCACAAAGACATCATGTGCACTACAGAAATTAAAATCCACAATATCATCCAATTTAATGTAGGTCTGAATGTAATGTAATCTTTAAAATTTTCATCCACTTTCCGAACTACCGAAATATGTGAATTTTCATACATGTGATATAGAAATGATTTAAATACATACAATCAACATAAGGTAAAAAGAAGTAAATTTTATTTTTGTTAGTACATAATCAATGTGTTTTTTTAGACTATATTTGGTTAATCTGCCCAAGCCCCTCCGTGCCATCTCAAAGCTCCCTAATTATCTCTGAGTCTTTTACTGCCCCCCTGAAAGCCTCAAACGCCCCCAAGGGGGCGTTATCGCCCACGTTGAGAACCTATGACTTAGAGAAACAAACTACATATTCAGAAGGAAAAAAAATAATATTTCCTTTTAAATTTCATGCAAACAATTCATAACTATGACACATAAAATGAAAAAGGAATAAATTAGTCATGTACCTACATGCAGATAATATGATACCAGATCAGAACTCATCATTTGACTTTGGTTTAAAATTGCAAGGTGTTTTTGGCTGTGGTCAGCAGAAATGCCATAGAACAGGAAACAGCAGTTGCAAAATTATTCAATAAACAACTGGAATTAACTTTATATATATAAATGATTCCTATTCCATTATGTGAGACTATTATAAGAATTAGATTTTGTGACTTACACTTAGTAATTACTAAAGCTGCTTAATAGGTACTATAAATATTATTTGGGTAAAAAGGTAGAATTTGGCTCTATTCCACATGAACCAATCCCATGACAAAATATTGAATACAGTATGAGTAAATAAAGAGATGCATAATCTGGTGGAAAAAATTGACAAGTGTTTCATATTCATGTACCTTTACATGCAATATATATGTGAATAGTAGTTTGAAATAGAATAATGAAAATAGTTTGACTAAGCATATGAATATGTTATGAGAAAAATAAATTTTAAAAATATTTGTAACATTGGTGAGAAAAATTAAATCCATAGGTTTCAATTTTATGTAATTAAAAATAAAGGATGGCTAATTTCAAACAATTTTCTAAGCTATGTATTAGACAAAAATGAAATTGGTTTTATCTCATTCAATCCAATAATATAATTATCCATTATTTATTTCAAAGATTGTGACATTCCAATTGTTTGAATGCTTGTTATTCAATTATTTAAAATATTTTAATATAATTTGAAATTTGTTATACCCATTAGTGAAACTCGCACAGTTTCTTGATTAAAAGCACATGATTTCCAAGTATTACTGCATACATGACTTCCAAGTATTAAGGCATATAGCACAAACCGCCATATAATGCGCACCTATACTTTAAAGCTTCACAATTTTAAATTTTTATGTATATTTGTCGTATAACGTGCACCCCTTTTTTACAAAGAAACCTGAAATGTATGTGCACAATTCTCCTATGTTTTGAAGTCATTCATTTGAGGTATTATTCCAAGCTTTAGGAAAAAACAATACATTCTAGAACTACAACCCTTTAAGTTCATAAGGAATGTCATTTTTTTTAAATAAACAGTATTTCATATATGTAGAAGTCTAATTTTTTCCTATGCTCATCTTATTTTTTTTTAAAGCTATAATTTTTTATATCTGGCGTATAATGCACACCCTTAAAATTGGATCTCATTTTTTCTCTTAAAAGTGTGCATTAAAAGCCCAATTTTACGGTATTTACATAAGATATTCCACTGCAAAATACCCCATTTCTGAAAATCTAGTTATTTATTCCCTACTTTTCTACTTTATTTAAAAATAACTTTTTTCAGCACCTTACTGACTCCCTTAATTTTGACTTAATGCATATATGTACTTGTCAAGTCTCTTATGTATTCAGACAATAATTACAATACTTCAATAAATAAATTCTAAATGTTATGTGTCAAAAGCTATATAGAACATTTTTAGAACACTGCAAGAATATTACTTCTTAGTAAATAATTACAGCTAACTATGAATCATTTCATTCATAATTAATCATGAAAGTTATGAAAAAAATATGTTATAAATCATATTCCCACTAATAAAATTGCACATCCAATTCATATATATGTATAAACAATACATTTTTAAAACTTTTTAAAAAGTAGTTAAAATTACCTTAATAATCATTACAGTTTCAATTAACTCTATTTCATTCTAAAAAGGTTATGAGCAACAGCTTGCTTACTGGACCTTAGATTAATGCCTAGAGTACTTTTTTTCCAATTGTAAATACAATGAAAATCGTTTCACAGTAAAGTAAAAACCCATTTATTCAACAAAATTAAATTTATTAGAATACATTTTACTTGCATAAATATATGTATAAGCATGTATACAATGAAAACCAAAAATTTATGTAATCAGTTCCTTTTTTTTAAAATTAGTGTTGTTTAAGTAGAGTTGGCAATATCAAGATCAATACAGATTTCTATTTTCATCTTCTGTTTTTGATCAACAGCATTAAGAAACTACATCTTTATTTACAGCAAAATAGCCATTTGCTGTCCCCTGAACATTTTGCCATTGTGCTTGCAATAAAATTCTTCAATAATTGACGGGGGGGGGGGGAACCTGAACCAAACTCGCTGATTTTTATTCACTTTGTGATGTTCTCATCCAATTTCAAAGCCAGGTGATGCAAGGAGAAATAAGATGTTTTTGTGTGGCGTTTGTAGAGGTGAAAGTAGCTTAAGTAAACAAAATTGGCTTCATGTCAGGCTATTTCAAAGTCAATTTAGCCTCCTTTTTATGACACATGTGAAACTGCCGCTCTTTCATTCTACACTTTTCTTAAATCTTGCCAGTGCAGCTGGTGTTTTCCGAATATTGTTCATTCAGAGAAGAGAAATTTTTTCATGTTCAACGATTTTTGTTTCGTGTTAAGAGGAAAAAAAATGCATAAAAAAACATAGTAGTTTGTCGTGAATTGTGTATTATTTCCTGTTAACCAATATTTCATTTTAAGCATTTTCATGTGCAACGTATTTCACTGTAATTAATTGTGCAGGGATTAAAACAGCTTTTATATTTAAAGACAAAACTGTTCATTTCTTAAAAGACAACTATTACCACAGAAGTCAAAAACATATTTTGAAAATATCATTGGTTTCTCTACTAACTAAACAAAATACTTCTACAAGTAAACATTCTAACTAACATGTTGTTACTTAAAACTAGTCATATAAACTAAAATTTAAACTTTTTAAATTCTATTTTGATATAAACTGGTTATAAAAATCATAAATAGTCAATCAATACCCATTCCAGCTTTTATTATGCATCCTTTTTTTTAGATTTGTAACAGAAACTGGATCAATCACAATATATGATTTATTTTTCTTTATTCCGAAGAATAAGTCACATTGCAGAATAAAAAGTAAGATTAAAATTGCAACAAAGATTTAAAATGCAGAACAAAACATAAAACTGTTTTATTTACAGAATTAACTCATTTTTCACATCTCAAATTTATTTACAAACTTTGGAAAAATATTTTTAAGAAATGAAACATTGCATAATTAGTTTGTTCTATATGAACAAGAATTAGGATTTTTTATAAAAAAAATGTTGGTCATAAGAAAATTCATATTTTTTAATTATTTATAACAGTGCTTCATGCAGGGAAAACGTCTATGAAACTGTACTCCCCTTATTTCATATTTTTTTCTAACTAGCATTGCTTAAAATACAAATATTAGCCTTTTCTCTCAAATTAAATTCTGGTACTTAATAGAAAACTGCAGCAAAATTTGCACCAAGGGAATTGTGCATGTTTTATTTGAAAAAACCAATCAGTCAGATTTGGGTGGAAAATGACAAAATTCATGCAGTGCAAATTTGGCAGCAATGACCTTAATACGCAAGTACCTAAATTCTTTCAAATATATACTCGTCTATAAAACATGTGGTACTTACACATAATAGACCAATTTTGCCAAATCAAATGAGCAAATGTCAAAGTATGCACAATCAAGATTGTGTTTGTATTATAATATGGAGCCAGTGTTCCACCATTGAATGCACATACTAGCATTTGATGTCATTTGACAATTTGGTGGATGGTATAATGTGCATGTAACAAATACGTCAATTACTTTTATATATATTTATTTATTATTGAAAAACATTCATGTATACCTTTTCAGAAATAAAATAGTTTATGCAAAAATAATCATTTAAAAAAAAAGAAAACGTGGAAAGCCACGCAATAGAAGTAAAACTTCTTTGGCGACGTTGGCCGTAAATGCAGGAATACATCTAATTATATTAAACTGCTGAGAGAACTTACTTTAATCAAATAAAATTCGAACTTCATTTATTGTATGAAATATTTTTATTCAATTTTCTGCATCATCATTTTCCAAGAAAGAAACAATAGGTGTGTGGTAACTGAAGTAGGATATAAAAATCCTTGATTGTAGTCAATCAAGAAAATGTGTGAAAACTGCATCAATTGTTCTTCCGTATATTCTTTTTCCTTCTCTAGAATCGGTATTCATTGCCAAATTCAGAGTCTGTTTCAAGAATTCAATGAGTAGCTTTGCTTCTTCTGAAGCAAAATTAACCAATTAAGATAATCGGCTTTTAATCATCATCGGATCCAATGATTGCAGCAATCTCTGATGTGTACAGCACTAAAATTTTATGGATAAAGATGATAAAAGCTGCGGTAGAACTACCTGGTGATAAATAGACTTTCGCCTAGACCTGCTGCTAGTTTTTTTTTCTTTTTTTCCTTTCACGAAACTTTTTTCCACTTTTTGCATTTGCTCTAGGCATTCTGACCAGAATTTTAATTCAATGGAAATAAAAATTAATGCAACACTCACAGAAGTCACTGTGTTTGTTTACAAGACGCTATCTGTAGTGATTCTTGGGTGAACGTTAGTGACATATACACAATGTCCCAGACACTCCCGTAACAGGTGAGTGAGTGAATATTAATGCCCCACTGTTCAGCTACACGAGTGCTTTTGGGGACAGTCCGCGTAATTTTGAACCATGGTCAAGTGACGCAGACAACACCTGAGCTGGCACCCCCTCTCCTAACTACCACACCAACGGGAGGACGTTTGAGCTCTCGACAGATTTAATGTGCATCGCTCCCCTACACGGTGGGTTTTCAGTGGTAATGGAATCGAACTCATGGCATGCTATCCCTGATCCGATGCCTAGACCACTCGGCTACCGCGGCCACCTCCCGTAACGGAAAGAGCGATATAATGGTAATACTTTGGGTGCGTTTATTCGTTGAAAATGGCACGTTTTTATTACATAAAAACTTCGAAAATACGCCACACGAGTTCGTTACGAGTAGCATACTCTCTCTCTCTCTCTCTCTCTCTCTCTCACTTAACATCTCCAATACCTAAGCGCCTTCAGTCCAAATGCAAGATGCCCCACTCCATACCACCTTAGCAATCGTCCAACTTTTTCAGGGATATGACGTAAGTCACGTGATGACCCCCCCCCCACGTTCTCTCTTTTCCTCCCCCTCACTATCTCCTCTTCATGACGACGTTTCGGGGGATGGGGGGGAATCACTACTTCCGTTCGCTTTTTCATTGTTGGGCAAATTTCCCATTCATTAAGTGAGCAAAGAAGTTATACTTCAAAAGAGGATAAATTAAATTTAGTAATAAAACTAGACTGCAAGTATTAATTTGTGAAAATCCTCACAAACATCAAAATATTTCAATGGCCCAATACCTTTCAGTTAATAGTATATTACAAAGTATCAAATATAAAGCGTAGCAAATAAGAGATCACTGTTCATCTCCACTTAGTAATAATATTAAAATAATTATGAAAGAGTGTATTTGACACTTCAGTATAAAAAACTAGAATTTACATCTAGTCAATAGTAAAACACTAATAATTTGTATTAAAAAATGACTATATACTCAGGTAGCATGTAAAAATACTTCCACTAAATAATTCAAAAATTTAAATATGTACAGAAACATTTAAATGTAGGATAAAATAGGAAGGGGCGGGACACCATATCTAATCATCTGGCAATTAAATATGTCATTTACTGCTAAAACCATATTAAATATATAATGAAACCATACCACTTGGAGCTAAATATCATTAGTTTAGTTTTCTTTCTTTGCAATAATTATTTAGATTCTAAATTTTCTCATTTTAACACTAAAATCAAAGATCAAAACAAAATTGAAGAGACAAATTTTGAACTATATATTTTTTGAGTGCTTGCATATTAGTGTAACTTCTGCAGAATTGGCCTACATGAATCCCTCCATATCAAAATAAAGAAAAGATTATAATGTGTTATATGTGGATAAAAAGCAATCGGTCAGATTTTGGTGGAAAATAGCTTGATTCATGTGACACCAATTTGGCTGCGATGATGCTAATATGTTTGTTTCATTTTTTCTACAGACATAGTAAAATAAATGATTGAATTGTCGAATCGGCCACTTATCCCCCGCCAAGTGTTTTCTCACCAAATCGATAAAAGCGCCAAGTCTTTTGATTTTTGTATCAGTGATGGAGAAGTTTGATCGTGTTGTTAGTAGGTTGCTATTCCAAAACACAACACGCCAAATTTGCGATTTTTCAGAATTTGGCAGACCAGTGGTCGATTCAACAATTTCACCAAATAAATAAGCAAAATAAACTAATATGTTATCGAATGTGATGTATTTTAAAGGGAGAATATTGTTGTAATCAGAATTTATATGAAAATAAATTCATTTATAAATTTACATCAAAAAATTATTTGAAAGAATAACGAAAAACAATAAAACATTGAAATTTGTTTATTTTAAAAAAGTACTTAGATTAAATCATAACTTATTCGCAACATATGAAAAGAAGCACATGGTTGCCAATTCAGAACGTACCACACATTGGGTTGCCTACTTGGCAAGTTATCAATAGAGTTATCATTAGTCGCGATAATATGCAAGTACCTTAAAAACTTTAGAACCAAATATATTACAAGTTCAAATAACTTTCAATGTTAATTTTTGGACAAATGTTGTAAAAATTAATCATACAAGAATTATTTATTCATGAACAATCGCCAAGAATTTTTGTATCATTGAAAACAGCTTTATCATAATTAAAACGTAACATGAATACAACTACAGAGCATAAACATCAAACTTAAACAGACAAGTTTTTGCACATTTATCTCCTTTTTGGAAACCAACTTTTTAAACGAATTGATGGACATTTGATTGAGAGTTTCATTTTGAGAAAATTATATAAAAATTTAAAATTTTATTACTAAAATCTTTTAATTTGAAATTTTTTTGTGATTTTTATGGATGAGAAAACAAATGGAAAAGCAATTATTCTGATACAGAGATGAACAAAATAATACATGCAATTCACGACTTTACTGTTTTTATGAAACATTCTTAGAGAACATTTTGAATGACTACAACAAGCACAGCAAATAACAAGGAACTGTATTTTGCAACACATTAGACCACGTCCTGGCTCGCAACTTCAGCAGAAGTGTTTGCGAAATCATCCCCCTGTCTTCCATTCTCCTTTAATCCAAAAGTTTTGAACGCAACCTGAAAAACAATTACACTTCCTAGGAAAAACTTCGCGATCCATGCAGATCAATACTAATACAAAATGAAATTTTTTGGTACTTATGAGTAAAAAAATGTTTATTTTTGCGCTCAATATGTTATCTGATAAGCACTAAAAACAAAAAAAAACAAGCTAACGTGCAGAAATCTACCATACGGAATAGTTACGACACAACATACACTTCATAAACACACACATTAAATATTAGTGAGAACTTAAACATACCTTGGAGGCGAGCGTTGATAATATTACGCAAGGACACCCTACCACCCACTGAAAACACCCACCCTGTAGAAGTACGGGCATTGCGTCAATATATCACGTGACACACAAGTCCCTGGGTTCAACTACAACCTTCAGACCAGGAGGGAAAGTTAGTTTCCGGTGGTGAGCAATTTCAAACACACTTCGACACTGCTTTTTTTTTCTTCCCTCCCCTGTTTGTTTTGCTTTTAATATGATGCCAAATCAAACTAACAAATGAGGGATAGATCTCTACAATGATTAACTGTTTTCATTTCATGAAAAGTAAAGTAGCCTTGGATATTTCTGCTCAAAATTAATGTATATTTTGTTTTCATTCTGCAGAATATAATATATAGACTAAGAACAGCAATAATTGTAAGCATCATTATTGCACAAAAAGAACGAAGGATAATTAATTATAACTGATCATAAATCAAAAAGAATGGCAAATTTTTAACTAAAATAATTAATTATGTGACAAACATTTCGAAAATGGTCCTCGCAATTAATTTTTTGTTGTTGTTTTTACGATTTGGTCTTGTGATTGAAAATAAAATACATTACAGAAGTGGTTAAAAGCTTGGAAAAATATTCCCTAGTGTTCAAAAGTGAAACTATAATTTCCTTCATAAACATTTGCAAAAAAAATATTATGCCACATGTTTCAAAAACAAATTTAATGTTAAAAACAACAACAAAATTTTGCCACGGATTCCTTTCATTTGCCAAGCAATAGCTAACTAAATTCTTAAAACCACGCTATATATGTTGCACAGAGATGGTCTTTGCTTAGCCGCCTCAGTAGCGTAGTAGTTCCGATAACAAACATAAGATAAGGCATGATACATTAATAAGTTAATAGCAATACACATTCTTTTAAATTATGATTGACAATTACATTAGCTCATTATTTTCTCAAATGCTTCTCGACAAAAATTGATTTAAAAAAATATATTATTGGAATATGCTGAGATAATACTCGTTTTATAGTTTACAAATCTCTTCTAACATCGTTCTATTCATAAAACAGTGTTTAGCTTTTAAGACTCTTGTAATGAAAGAATCATCAGCTGTTTTTGGCAATTTCATTCATTAATTTTAGGGAAGAAAATTGCTTTGACATACAGACTATCACAATACAGCATAAGCCTCGCAGTACATGGACCATTTACATCAATAATGGTTGTGTTTATAATAGAAATGTATCACACTTAGAAATGATGTTCAAAAATCAATATTAGATAACCAAGGGCAATTAATTACTGATTTTATTGACCTGATAAATAAATAGTCATCATTTTCTTAATGTTGACTTTTTAAATCAAAGTGTTCGATTACAGTTGGTCGAAAAAATTGTCGAGCACCGTGACCCTTTCCAAAAATGATTGAAAATGGAAAACGACCTTTTTGGAAAGGGGGTCAGAATCGTGTCCCTTGGGGTGTGTTGATTGAAAATCTTTTTCAAATTCCTCTGAAAAAAATATGGGGCGCGAGAACAAAAATAGTTTCATCCTGGATGAAAATGGAGGGGACAAATGAAATGGAGACTTGTCACGCTGGGCAACGATCCATGTAATGGAGGTAGGTCAGGGAGGGTAAATGAAAATGAGACAAGTCAAGCTGGGGGAAAGCAGCGACCTATGAAGTGTAGGCATTACAACGTTGGTATGTCGAGAAAAGACAGAGAATCATTCCAATAGGGGTGTTGTTGGAACATTGGAGGCGAGCCATCTCACGACGTTGCCCTCTTGGCGTGTGGTGCGAACCATCGTCTACGTGAGTCAACCCTCGTGTGACAAGGGTCCTGACAATTTAAGCAACATGCGTCTCATTTTCACATCAATCGACCCTTGCACCCGTATAGTATTGCGTTTCTCTGTACCCTCTTTCCAAGGGGAATAGAAAAATTACTGTGGTAAATAAAAATGTATCCAGTTGGGCTGCCAAGCGTGTACGGGACCCATGGTATAATGTAAGAGGGGGGTACCGATCCATGTGACGGGCTGGAAATGTTTAAATTGTGTGATTCCCTTGTATCCGCGCTACGAGGAAACGGAGGAAGGCACACCTCTGCATTTGAATCTATACGATAATAAAATAGTGTATGTCGAGGAGGGAGCCGAGTGTTGCTTTCAATGCATGAGAGACGATGTGTATGGGTTGTCTCGTAAACAACAAAATAGGATGAATGAAAAAACAAAAGAAGCATGTGCCATGAACCACAAGCTGATATTAAGGTCAAAGATGGATGAAATGCAAGCGAAAAACGACCCAAAGCTCAACGAGATGAAAGCGAGAAACGACCTCATGGAAAGGGAAAGAGATTTGATGCAAAAGGAAAAAGACGTGTTGAAGAAGGAAAATGACGTGTTGAAAAAGGAACTTGACGAGTTGAAAACAAAAGAATATGAATGGAAAACAAAAGAATATGAGTTGAAAACAAAAGAATATGAGTTGAAAACAAAAGAATATGAGTTGAAAACAAAAGAATATGAGTTGAACGCTAAAGTACAAAACATGTCAGTTGAAAATAAAATATTGAAAAATTTGTTGCAAAGAAAAAGAGTGGACAGAATCTCTTCCAATACATGGCGTTGGAAAAACAATAGTGTAAAAAGGTTGGTTCGACCTCGTTCAGCCATCTCTCAACTTTCGAGTTCCCTAGCAAACTTTTGAAATTAAATCATGTAAGCTTCTCTAAAAAAAAAAAAAAAAAATTTTTTTTTTTTTAGAGAGGTAGAATGTTTTAAACTTTTTGAGCTCTTCAATCTGCCAAGAGTTTGGTTGTCAATATTATTTGCTCCTGAAAGATATCTTAAACTTGCCTCACATTCTTTTTTTGGCTTTTGCGATATTTTGCACAATGTTCCAGCCACAGTCTGAATCAATGTGTCAGAGTTTTTTTTCTTAGCGTTTCCAAACCCCCCCAATGGAAGAATGATTCCTGGTCCCGAGCTATGCTCCTTTCCAGCAAACATTCTCCCATGGCTGTTCCAAACCCTAAATTTGTATAATATATGGAATGTCACCATGATTTGCTTTTCATCTTTCACATTTTATTGGTCTTGCACAATGTTCTAACAATTGTGTCAGAGTTTTTTTTTCGGGTCGTTTCCAACCTTGACTCTGAGAGTAGCCCAAAAAAATGGGAGATGAATGACTGGTCCCGAGCTATGCTCCTTTCCAGTCATCCATCTCCCATTTTTCTGGGGAATCCCTGTCCCCCTCCTCTACGAGGCTGCTCGTATGGGGTTGGGCGCCCGGCAGAGAGGACAGGTATTCCTCACCTCCAGGTGTTGCAGTAAACACCGCATGTGAAATACATGACCACAATGTGTCTTTTCTGGCCAATGCATCGGACTCAGACAGATGGAACACGTCTCGGGTATTTGGAAGACGCTTTCGGGCCATTTGAGTGCAAAACAGCCATCCAAGACGGCTTGAGCCAAGAGAATCCAAGGGGCCAACGGTTGAGGTCCATGTCGCCTCCAGGCCTTGTACGCCAATCGATACAATTTGGGAAGGGCCAAGACCGTCCACAGAGCTTGCAGAAAGGCCCCCTTGCCTTGGGCCGCCTGCTGTTCGAGGTAATCACTGTAAAGTTCGGAAGGTTCAGAAGAGGTGAGACATTCGAAGGTGGGCAGGTCATCGATGGGCTCGGGATGGGGCAACACTTTCCGTAAAAGGTCTCCCAGGTCCACGGGGGAAAGAGCAATGACGTCGGACGGAGTGAGAGTCTGTAACTGGGCTCGAAACTGCATCATAAAAGTAATGTACTCGGCCAAATGGGCCTCGTGGTATTCGGCCAGGTAGATTTGAAAGGCTTTGTCAGACTCCATTGTCTCGTATGAGGCAAAAAGGCGTCCGAATCGTGCTTTTGAGAAAAGAGCGACGCGCAGGAAGTGCTTTTGGATTGGCTAGACAGGAGGAAGATCCTGTGAGGGTCATGTCCGTTCTTTCAAAATGGATGGCATCATCTCCGGGAAGCCGGAAGCCAAGCAGGGGCACCTTTCAAGGTGGCAGAAAGAGTAGGATCCACGGGGCCCTGTCTCCAACATTGACAGTGAGCTCGTGTCAAACATTCGAGCGAGTGTAAAGACCCGTCCCGTACGACGACATGATTGAAGCGTTTCACGATAAAATAGTGTTCGGGGGCGTCAAAGACATTAAAACAATGGCAAGTGTCGGGTCCTTCCGTGCAGGCATCTGCACTATAGACACAATCGGAAAGATGGAATCCATGCTCGCTCAAGACCACCTGGACGGGAATGGGAAAGTGGGTCGCGAGTTGTTGAAATTTCACAATACCCGCTAAACGTTGCAAGCGTAGTCTATAAGACGACCAGCAAGAGACGTTGTCTCGCAAACCTGGGAGAATGTTTTTTTCCAATTCACCCAGGAGAGAATCGAACGAGGTCATCATGAAGAGAATAAGAAATGTTGACAACAGAGCAAACCAAATGAAAGCTCGAGTGAAAGGCTCAACCTTTTTAAACACTCTCCAATCTTTCTAAAAAAAAAAATTTTTTTTTTTTAGAGAGATTGGTTGTAAACTTTATTTGCATCTGATAGATGTTTTAAACTTTATTTTTGCTTCTGAAAGATATTTCAAATTTTATGTGCGTCTGACAAATATTTCAAACTTTCCTTCTGAAAGATATTTCAAACTTTGTTTGCGTCTAAAAGATATTTCAAATTTTATGTGCTTCTGACAAATCTTTTAAACTTTATTCGCTTCCGACAGAGGGTTTGGGAAACCCACTCTGGATCACGTCATACATCCTTTGCCAACGTTTACTATTTTCGTCCGTCCAATGCATGGCCCGGGGTAAATAGTGTTGTCCAATCTCTAAAATTTGTTTCAATCGTGCTTCGGTGGGTTCACCGTGCATCACTCGTTCTTGAAACACCATCGATTCCAATAAAACGTGAATCACACAATCATGAGGGGGCTCTTTTCCCCGAGAACACACTAAACAATTTTGTTCACAATAACATGCATCCGAAACAACAGACATGGTCGGACACGATAAATAAAAAAGAAACAAAATTTCAAAGCACACTACACTAGACGAGTAAATGAAATGAGGGGGTGGTAGAAAGCTTTTAAACTTTGAAAGAACACGGAGTTGTAATACTCGCAGCACAAGAAGAGAACAACTCTAGCTAGACAAGAAATTAATTTATCCTTACAAAAAAAAAAAAATTTTTTTTTTTTTTTAGAGAGAGAATGTTTAAGAGCAAACACTTTGCAGATTACATTTCAGAGCACATAATTTGCAGCTTCTCTTTTTCAACATGACTGACACGGACAATGTGTTGAGCCTGTTATCCGCCCCTGGTTCCCCTTTGCCCTCCATGGGTTCTCCTTCACACCCAGAGTCTTCTCATGAGCCCCCAAAACTAAACTCTCCCCAAGACCCTCGACGACGTCGTTTCTCCTCGTCTCGACGACGCCCTCCTTATGCTTATCGATTTCCCCAGCACCACGCTCAAGTCTTTTTCCATACGCACGGTCTGGCCGTGTTGTGTCTCCGAGACCATGGTTTCACGCTCACCAACGGGGTCGTCTCGTATGCTTCGGATCGCGTCGGGGCGCATAAAGTGTTCAACTCTTTACATTATCTCAATGTCGGCACCCTCTGTGTGACCGATTCTCGTTCCAAGCAAGACTTTAAAGACATTCAAGCAAAATGGAGCGCTTTCAGTCCTTTCAAACGCATCCCCGTCATGCTCTTGAAATCCCATGCACGAGGCGAATGTCCCTTTTGCCACCAGACGCAATGTCATCGTTGGATTGCCGTGCAAGGCATGTGTGCCATTCTCCTACAACCTCTCAACCCCATTTTTCACTCGCATCCGGCCTAACACGTCTATAAAAGGAGGACGCGGGTCGACGCTTCTCGTCAGTTTGCAGCATGGATGCCTTCCCAGAGCACCTCTCCTCCACCGTGGTGCCCGTGACGCTGCCCGAGAAACCCGATGCGTTGGAATATGCCGCTCAACAAGGCCAGGTGCGAGCGGGCATCCTCTACCAGGAGCCTCACGCCAAACGCGTGTTTACCTTATTTCGTCAAGATCCGTGGTACCACCAAAAGACGTTGATGGACAATTTCAAGCGGGCCGTGCTGGAAGCCAAGCACGTCAACGAATTTCGACCCAACGCGATCCTGTGGGAAAAAGTGTCCAAAAGCCTCTTGAAAAATCCAGATCGTTTGCTCAAAAATACCGACAAGAGGATGGTGTACATTTATGGCAACCTGTTTTTTGTGAAAAAAGACTTTACCTTTGGGTTGAGAACGGTGCACCCCGGAGAAGTGCATTTCATTCAAACGACGCACGTGCCCCTGCTGCTCTACGAACTGCCCCCTTCCAGTCTCCAGTGTCGAGCCCGACCCAACGTGAACGAGAAGAGTTTCGAGCCCTACGACCAAATGCTCTACCATCGGACCATCTTGGAGCCACACACGGCCTATCCGATCCCGGCGGGAACCCACTATTTGCTGTTGACGGTTCAAAAAACCGTTTTGGGTCTGGACCTGATCCCCGAATCCCTGCTCCCTCAGCTCCTTCAGAAGGGATTTCACCTGGGAGATTTTCGAAAAAAAAAAACGTTGGATCAAATCGCCTACAAGCTACCGCCTCCGACCCCAGTGCTTGGACTGAAGCGATCGGGGGAGGAGACGCGCCCCTCCAAGAAACGAGGATGCATCCAGAGACCTGTGCAGATTCCACAACCTGAGCTACTCTATCCGCCACCTGTGCAGATTCCACAACCTGAGCTACTCTATCCTCAACCTGTGCAGATTCCAGAACCTCAGCTCCTCTCTCCGCCACCTGTGCAGATTCCACAACCTGAGCCGATTCCAGAACCTGAGCTCCTCTCTCCGCCACCTGTGCAGATTCCAGAACCTGAGCTCATCTCTCCACCACCTGTGCAGATTCCAGAACCTCAGCCGATTCCAGAACCTGAGCTCATCTCTCCAGAGCCCGAAGCTGCTTGGCTCGACCAACTCCTAACGTCCTTCTCTGGACCCGAACCCTCGGTGCTCCACCTGGTGCCCTCGTTCTTTGATGAAAACAATGAACTCATCACCTTCCTGGAGACTTTTGAACACGATATGGCGATGGAGCCCCTGGACTTGTCAATGCCCAAACTCTCCCCTTGTATCCGACCTTCTGTTGGATTTAAAGCCATGCAACCTCTGAATCTATCTTGTAGAGTATGATCATGATCAATAAAAAAATGATTATTTTTTAAAAAAACACAAGTCTCCTTCTTTGTGTCCAAACATTTATTGGACCCGTTGCAAACAAAAAGTATAATTTTTTAAAAAACAAGTCTCCTTCTTTGTGTCCGAATGATACAACCTTTATTGGACCCGTGTCCAACAAAAAGTATTATTTTTTAAAAAAGCAAGTCTCTTTGTGTCAGAATGATCCAACATTTATTGGACCAGTGTCGACATCGCACGACGATCGTGTTTGGTAATTTGGGTCGCTGGCCCGATCGAGTCACGTATTACGAGCACGACTATCCTTACACCATCCTCTTTGAACCCAATTTCGGGGTGCACGTGCCTCGGTCGTTTGGAAAGACCGTGGTCGTGTTTACCAGTCATTTGGATTTGACGTGGGATCCAGGCGTCGAGTTGAGATTCTTTCAACTGGGTCGTCCCCCGTCTCGCCGAGTTTGGGAAGCCCATCAACCTCACAATAAGGAGGCCTATACGTTGAATCTCACAAACTGCACGCGCCTAGCGGAGGTGTACGTGAGACTATTAACGTGGTTGGATGATTGGGAAATGCATCGAGACGACCCCCTTCCTTGGCGCCTGGTCATGCCCCCAGCTTGGAAACGGGCGTTGGAACCCCACGTGGAACGCTCGCATCGCAAGGCCTTGGAATATGGGATGCCAGTTGACGTCACGCTCCTCGAGCCTATATAAGGCCAGCCAGCAGAATCATTCTTTTTCAGAAGCATGTCTATCTATTTTGCTCATGCCAACTACTTTCTCCACCAGGGCAAGCCAGTGCCCATCGAGTTGTCTATTGCCACCCTTCCCAAGAATGGCAGTGATCCTCAAGTGCTCTGCATTACCGTCAACCATGACGGATTCGACTCCACGCCCCGAGACATGCGATACAATGCCTGCAAAAACGCTCGTCTTCGTCTGGTACGTCCCTTGCCCAAGAGTGTGCCTGTAGACTACCTACCCTATTGCGTGAGGGGCATGGTGGACCCAGGAGGTCTCATTGTCGTGAAAAGCTCCAAACAGCAAAAAATGTTTAAAGAGTTGGGACTCGTCACCGTATGCTTGGAGATGCTGCCCAAATTCAACACCCTTGGCGATGGCACCTTTCCCAACCCCATGCATGATGACCTCCACGAGGAAGGGGACGTGTCTCATTGCACCATGCTGAAATCTTTTCAATTTGCAAAATATCTGCAGCAGTTTCAAAAGTTGCAGGCGGAATGGAAGGACAAAGTTTCAGCTTTGAGAGAGTAAAAAAAAATTGCCCAATGGCCCAAAAAAAGGGGGACCGAGTCGACACCAAAGTCGACTCGGTCCCCCTTTTTTTGGATAAAGGAAGGTGCCAAGGTTGGAGAGCCTCTCTTTTAAAAATGTGTACTTTTTACCAACCTCTTTTATTTTTTTGCATGTCAATGTGCCGATAGAAATCTCATGATATGGATTGCCAGCCAATAGGAATCGATTCACGTGACCCACCAGAGTATATTAGGCGAGCCATCCGCCGCCCTTCTCTCAAATGCACCATGTCTCATCTAGCCTTTTTTGCTCATGCCAACGTGTTTCATCGTGGGGGTAAGCCTGTCCCCATCGAAATCTCCATTGCCAGCATTTCGGAGGATCCACAAGTCATGTGCATCACCGTGGATCATTCCAATGGGACCTCGAAAGATGACCGGGTCAATCGGTATATCAACGAACGTCTCCGTCTCAAAAGCCACCTGCCTGGATCCGTGCCCTCGAATACCTCAGCTTTTGCGTCAGGGGTAAATTTGGTCAGCTGGCGCAAGGCAATCGAGGCCTCATCGTGGTCAAGGGAACCGACCAGCGCAAACTCTTTGAGCAGCTGGGGTTGTTTACCATCAGCTTGGAGACGCTGCCAAAGTTCCAGGATCTCCATGACCATACGCTACCCGATCACCTCCACGATGAGGTGCACGAAAATTATGACATTTCCGAGTGCACCATGGTCAAATCTTACCGGTTTGCGCGTTATCTACACCATTTTCAACAAGCTGCAGGCCGAATGTCAGAAACAAATGGCTGATTTAGTGGAGTAAATGTGGAACATTGAACTGTACAGAGTGAACATTGAAATATTAAACTCTACCTATTGAACTGAACCGAAAAAAGGGGACCGAGTCGACACAAGAGTCGACTCGGTCCCCCTTTTTTTGGGTGAAGGAAGTGCCAACGTTGGAGGCCTCTCTTTGAAAACTTGTACTAAGAAGGAACCTTTTGTGTTCTAATTCATGACGT
>BMAO01030958.1:0-80772 GCA_019973975.1 Trichonephila clavata
CTGGTATGCTTCGTTCAGTTACTTTCTGTGCTTAGAAACTTTTGAAAAGCAGTTGGTTCCATTGACACAATGCAGGTAAATTCAAACTATCTTGATTGGCTACCGCGTGACAGATCTATAATTATACTAGAACAGCAATATTTTCTTCCTCAATTGATTTTCTGTAAACAGTTGAAATGATTAAGAATAAAATATTTCCTACACATCATGAGAAAATCAGATATTTAAACGAAGCAAAGTTTTATAAGAATGTAAATACGCATTAAAATAGATCTATCATAAATAATTTGAATAAAATATAAGCTGAAAGGAACTGTGTAATTATAAAAACGTCTGAATTTGGTGAAAGAAATTTCTATGTAAAGTTCAAAAGTATTTTTCATGTTTCAGTTCCTGCGTTCACATAAAATTGAATAACGAAATATTTTATAAACTGCAAAAATTCATGTGTAAGAATATTAACAATTGTTAAATACAGTTAGATTATTTTTACAAGTGGTAAAATATTAACAAAATTGCATTTCATATAATACATCAATATGTTTTATAATCTAAGAAAAACTTTTCTTTGATAATATATAATTAATTTATTTAACGTATGTTCAAATTTTGAAACGCTAGCAAGTAGTAAATCGACTGAAAAATGTTTCGGATGGTACAAGTATTGAGATACATACAATATAATTTATAAGTTCTAAAACATGTCACTTTGTCAGAAGGGTTAAGCTATCAAAATACTAAATATTATAGTACAGACAATTGTGCACAGGAAAATCAAACATATACAATAATATAAAATTTTCATAAAACTAGTTTAGCTGTTAATATTTTTGTTTTAATCTTTTAAAAATACGTATATTTCGAATACGGTGAAAATGTTTGTAAACTGATTATTTTGGAATTTGAAATATTTTCGTGTTAAAGGATATAATGCTTCACCAAAATTAAATTTATTAGAGTACATTTTATTTATATAGATATAAATATTCATGTATTTAATAAAATCAATGAAACAAAAACATTCATAAGAACTTAGTAAAATTTATTGCAAAATGTTAAATTTTGAAAAACAAACATTTATTGAGTTTTGGAAATAAGCTGATGAAAATTTTCTAGTTAACAATGGCGTTACGTAGAATATTAAGGCCTACGTACCAAAATCAGATTTTGGACCCCAAGCCATATCTTATTACAAAGAATTACCGAAACCGTAACACACAGACTTTGCTCCTTCCCCACACGTGCGGGAGCGTACATTACGCCACTGATATCAAACATCGTTTTGTAGAAATCTGGCAAATCTCTCAATTTTGAATTTCTTTGGTAATCTTTCTGCACGAGATACAAATACTATAGGCCCAGACCTAGTTAGATTGATAAAAGGCCTTTTTGTGCAGAGGTGGATTAAGCGTACGCCAGGAACTGAGCGTTTGAATGGGCCTAAGCAGGTAATTCATCCCATAAGATTTGTACAATTTATGCACTGAAGGCTACACAGCACATTTATACTTCTTTATATTTAGAGACAGTAAGCAGGATCTTAAGACTTCTTGAGGCCCTGGGCCCTTTCATAAAAATCAGACCTGAGCCTCTGCTACAAATGTAGGCCCCCAACTATGACACAAAGTAGACTGCGTTGCATACGTTGTCAAATACTCGTACAAATTAAACAAATAAATGTATAACACAATTGCTAATCAGCTAAGAGGCCTATACCTAGGGACGGTCATCACATGTATGATTGACATATTATCAGAAATTCCAAATTTTCAGAATATACCAGGAAAAACAGTCGAACGATTTAAGAATTGTAGAGCATGATCTTATTAAGGCTGAGTCGAAAGCAGATGAGGCTATGTGGCCGAGGCCCTGCTCCAGATTGGCCCATGTAAGACTTCCCCTAGTGAAGCAAGTATTAGAACTTTGCTAAATTTGGATAAAATATTGAAAATTATACAGGTCAGTCATTGATAATGCATTCAATATGTCAGGTAAATACTCAAGTCTACAGGCACATATTAAACTACAGTTCAAGCGCAACTTTTTAGCAGTCACTCCTTAGAGATTTAGTAGAAAATTTTGCAACAAAAGTGTAGCGATGTGATTAAATATTATACTGCCGAAGATATTCATTTTCTCTGCATACCCCCATCTGTGATGATGGTGGCGTGTCGCTTTCACACCACGTTCAGGAGGTTCAAACCTTGGGCTGGCAAGGTCAGCTCAGCTGTCCCGCTAATGGGTCGATAAAATGAGTACCAAGCTTGTGCTCAGACTAAAGTTTCGCGCCAGACTGACCACCTGACCCTTGAATATGAGGCCATGCTTCTCAGTGCCCAAGGTCACAACTGAGATGGGTACAGGCCTTGGCCCTCTAGTGAGACATTGCACCACTGAAAATTGAATTATCAACATCATTGGCGAATGAAAATTCTGGAAAGAAATGGCAGTGCAATATCGCTGATAAAGTTTTAGGTACATGATGGTCAGCAAAGAGATGTCAATACGAGCTATAAAGACTGTATACATACAAGAGATACCCTGACCCGAAATCCGTGACGCGGTGAGGAAAAATTCAATAGTGAAGCTGCTTCCCTTTTGAAACAGATGGACAATATAAATTTACCTAATGGCCTGATTTTGAATATCTTACTGCTGAGAATAATTGCTACAAATAAGAGTTGCAAAAAGTTGATGTAGATTATTAAAAGGCTCTAGTCTGCAAATATCTAGATATTATATCAAAATTTCGGACATGAATTCGGAAAATCATTTATGAATTTGAAAAGAAGGAAAATTCACAGTGAATTCATTTTAATGTCATGCGATAGAACAATATGAGAACTATCGAAGAGCTGAGATATATGAAACTGTTTTAGAACACACCTAACTGTATTTTTGAAGAGATTATTACCTAAAATTAAGAAGAAAGCTGTATATACAAAGACTAATGGATATTTATAGAATGGTATTGATTCTTTTAATTTTCATAGTATTGGATCAGTTTTACGATTTTGAAAGAAAACAAAGATACATTGAAAACCCCAAGAGAAATTTATCAGTTGCTAGAGAAATGGTATCAGGGGCAGCTCTAGGGCCGGACAAACCGGACCTCTGTCCGTAGCGGCAAAATTCCCAGGGCGGCACTTGGATCAATTTATTTTTAGTGTTAAAGTTTGTATATTTTCTGAAATATGGGTGTAATTTATATTTCATTTATCGTGCCTTATTTCTTTATCTTGTACTCTGAATGTTTAATATCAGTTGTCTTTTATTATTTGAAACTTTAAGGGTTCGAAGGCGGGTATATGTTAAATCATGAAATTTGATATGGTGACACATCTTTCACTGGTAACTTTCTCAACATCAGGAGTGAGGAGTCACAATGGGTATTCTTTCACCCATACGATGTACAGTGTCAGCTATCAAAGGGACAGGGGTAGTAACAGTTTTAATGGATAAGAGCCACAAAGTGTTTTAGTCTTGAATGTAGTTACAAAAGTTAAAATATATACTTGTGATCCCACCATCAATGGAGCTCTTTTCGGAAAATTGGCCCACTGAAATGGGCCTTTTCTTCTCTTACATTTACTTGTTTGAATTAATAATAGGAGGAAAGGAAATTAGAGCAAGGTGAGAAATAAAGTAAAGATCGCTCAGGAGAGCCAGGTGCGCAAACCCGTAATCTCAAGAAAGTGAGCCCTTGCCAGATCACTGGGCACCTTGAAGTTGACACCCATACTCACTTAAAGAAGGTGAGCCCCTGAGAAGTCAAAGAACTTGTATGAATTTGAATGTGATTATTGAAAAAAAATATCAATTTCCTTTGAAGTAATAATGTTTTCTTCAGTCAACCAAATGAAGTTTTTATGTTTGTCAATATGGCTTGCAAAATTCTGAACCAATGTCACAAAAGCATAACATTGATGGACACCTGTGCATTGCATAGATCAACAAACTAATTAAAAATTATTTCAAACTGATACAAGAAAAATGAGCTATTCTTTGTTTTTAAAAGCTATGGCTGGAGATATCTTTCTGATGTTCAAGTAAATGTTAAACAAGATAGATGTAAAATTGACATCCAAAATCAAGAAAAAAAAATATGCTCAGTATCTGAGTTGGCAAATAGAAATTGAATTATCATTCTGCTGAGTATAGAAAAAAATGTGTGTGGGAATATTAAGGATGTGTAAAATTCATTTTTAAGAACACATTTTCCCTGTACTAACACTAAAATAAATAAAAATTGTGTCCAGCTCTATGTAAATTTATTCAAAATCATAAATAGGCAGACATTTCTGCAAGACTGTCAATATATTTTTTAGATTCCCTGAGAGGTATACAAAAAAAATTAAGCTAAAATAAAAATGAAATAAATGACTAGAGCTTAGGTTATTTTGACTCAAGTGAATATTTAAGTCGCCTTATTCAGCTACAAGAGGACTTTTGGCAACGGGCTTCGTCATTTTGAACCCCTGTCAAGTGAGAAGGATGCCACCTGAGTTGTGGCACTCCTTTTCCTAACTTCCATTCCAAACTAAATTAAGCCTCGACATATTTAACGTGCAACGGCCCCTTTTGCGCAACGGGTCTTCAGCGGTTCTTGTCTCAAACTCTTGACATGCCTGCTACGAGTCCGTTATCTTAACCACTAGGCTACTACGACCACCATACGCCTGAAAAACTGATTGAATGGATTATGTTCGATTTGCAGCAATGAAGGTATATTATTTTTCTTCCTTTCTAAATATAAAAAAATCGTGATGGTGTAATAAAAAAATTTATACCGTAAGGTCTAGTTAGTAAAAACGAGTCGTAAAAAATTGAATTTAACTGAAGAGGATTTCCTGGAAAGAATTTTGCGAAAAATAGAACACGTGGAGAAAGTGTACGAAAGACAAAATTTTTAAGGATGAGATGGAATGATAAAATTTACATCCTGAGAAATTAGAATAAAATGCTGAGATGGAAACTTGAAATTTATTATTTTTTTTCTGTTTATAATATACTGGGGAAAAATAGACCACATAATTAACTTAAATTACAGTTTTAAAAATTGAGCAATGAGTATGAACAGTTGTATAATTTGAACAATAGGGGTTGGTCCTCCGTTAGGCTGACAAGACGTACCCTCTTTGTAGTAAAATATGAATTTATAATCTGTTAAAAGTATCCACTTTAAATTGGAATAGACTATATTTCCAAAAAGAGCAGTGAAACTGAAATCAGATTCCAGAAAAGTGTCCAGCAAGAACCTTTCTATAAGCCAATGAATGATCACAATTCTGTAAACCTAAAAGCGAAACCAGAAAATAGGGTCAGTCAAAGAAAAATCATCAAGATTTGTCACACATTTTAATCTTTTTTTTTTTAACTAAAATTGTTAAAGATGTCCTTAAGTATCTTAAAAACTTGGACTTTAACTAGTTCTATTGTTACAATTTACTTTAAAGTACTGGGAATATTTCTGAGTTAATTTTATGAAAGTTTATCACAACATGCTGCTTATCACAAAATTTGACGAATGACTTAATATTTACTCTATATATTTCTCAGTTTCACTAAATTTTTTAAGATCATGATAGTCGAATGATTAAAAACCTCGTTAAAGAAGGCTTTTCATTATATGTATTCATATATACTAGCTGATCTGGCACAAACATTGTTTGGCCATATAAATAATTTCAAGTGAATATTTTGGTAGTCAAATAAAAAATAACTAACTCATTGTAAGTGTGTGGGGATGTGTTATATGACTGAAAGAGGAATGGAGCGCTGTGAACGATGGCGGCCTATAAAAGTAACAAACCACCAAACATTCAGTTCTTTAATTCCTTGTACTTTTATTATTTTAACTAAGAAATTTCAAAATACATTTCTATCACAAATAATGACAATTAAAAATATCATTATAAGTCTCTTAGTGCAATGGAGTGTTCGATATTTTTAGTGAGTCCATTCTTAGCCAACACAAACAAACTAGATGGATTACACACGCGAGAACATGTCACGTATAACTGTGTGCCCAACACGATGTGCCCAAATCTAAGCCACAAACATAAATAGTTTGGTCTTGAGACTTTGATTGTCATTGAAAATGCCGATTTAATTGGAAATTGAACCCGTTTGAATTCAATTGGCCCACCTGTGGGAATAATAGAGATTCGTGGTATTTTTTCATCTTTTCCTTGGAACTTGTCATTCAAAATGCTGGCGTTCCTTGGCGTTCTTCCAGCGTTTTTCATCAATTTTTTAATTTCTAATCATCTGGTATTGCACCGCCGTGGTGAGTTCAAATTATGAAGCAAAATAACCGGAGATCCAACCTTCAGTTATAAATAGTACGGTGGCATGCCTGGCAAATCCAATGAGATAAAAAACTCTGCTAGATAATTTACAGCTTCGTTGATATCGCAAACTGAATCGATAGATTTGTGTGACATCAAGTCCCCTGACGACATTTGCATCTTGAAATTGAAATCGTTTACGTCCACATTTTTTGCAGCCAAAATTGCTATTTCGGCCAGCCACTCATGATTCAAGTATTATGTGTATATAGCAAAATATCTGGTCAATGAGAGCATTTTGCGAGTTAATGATTGCACACAAATCGGTCGGAAATTTTATGCATCCAGTATGCTCATGCACAGCTACTTTTCCATCGCCTATTTCTAACAGTTGTTTAAAGAATGTTTCAGCGGATGGAACTTGAAGCATTTGAACGCGTATATTTACTTTCAATTGTACTTTTTTTAACATTACAATATTTTTAACAAACGTGGAATGGCGGGAAGTGTTTGTTGAAATCATCTGAAAGAAGTAACGGAGTGCCGCCAAATAGTTTGTCGTTGTTTTTTATATCTTTCAATGTCCTGTTCAACGCCTCAAGCTAATGTTTGTGTGCCATAGTGCATTCATCCCAGATGATACTTTTACACTGTTTCAGCACTGCGGTCATGGATGTTATTTTTTTATGCTGTACACAGCATCAGGGTTATTTTGAATATTTAGTGGCAGCTTAAATGCTAAATTAGTTGTTCTGCCTCCATCTAATAAAGTTGCTGCAATGCCTGATGACGCAACGGCTAATGTGATGCCATTATTTGATCGTATTTGGTGAGAATTAGCGAAATGAGGAATGTTTTGCCAGTTCCACCTGGTGCATCTAAAAAAAATAATCCACCTTGTCCTACCGAAACTGCGAGCATAATGCGGTCAGAAATGGTTCTTTGTTTCTCAGTCAGTCGCGGGACATAGCGAGTAATAATCGCTGCCTTTTCTACAGTATTTTACTGCAGTTAACGGTTCATTTCAGTGTTCATTAAAGTAGATGCTCTTTGATTTGGCGAACGCATACCGAAATGACTGAGTGGTAAATTGGCAATGACTATGGAAATATCTTCGATAGCAATCAATGCTTCAGTGTACATAGCGTCGCTGAAAATTATCGTTAGATCGTTGAGCCGTGTACGATGTCGATGCAATATATAATCAGACATTGAATCATTGTGATTATCCCAAAACGTCTCTTCTTCGGGTGGGAAACATGTAGTCAACACTATAGCGTATAGTAGACGAATTTGTATTCATGTACTGTTCAATGCTGCTTTTGTAAGCATACTGTCGCACTGATTGTCGTCTTCAAGCAAGACTAGTGCAAGGCATGCATCCTTATACGTTGGATACTGTTGTCCATTAACTTTACATATATCTTGAAATGATGATGGACCTGTGACATTAACCAACAATAGTCGCAAATAAAAACACTCAGTCTGCCTTGGATTGACGGTAAATACTCGCCCCAAGGCTGTTGATTTGAATAAACCGGGGCATGCATCAATCAGTGTGCCTTGCTTGCGGGATATCCATTTTTTTTGTTTGAGCCCATGTGAAACAGCGTGGTACTTCTAAATAGAGTAGTTTCCGTGCAAAGGCACTAAAAGCATCTGCACGATTGCACAATTCAAAAATTTCTATGAGTGCAGTGTTTGGTGGAATTGCAAGCATTTTTTGAAAAAGAGTACAAAAAAAAAAAGGTTTTGTGTACTGATTTTATTAAATCAATGATTTTAAAAGAGCAAACTATGAATTTTTTTTAGTTCAGATGGTTTATTCGTCATAATTTCAAGAAATCCATACATAACGATTGAAAAATTTTGATTAATGTGATTTACAGAAAACACAATATTCCTCTTTACTTAAAAAAATATCAATTTAAAGCAATACATTTGAATGTATTCCAAACAAACTTAATTGAAATAATGATAACGGAGTAAAAACGACTAAGTTTTTCGCAAATATTTTAGATATTTTGTTTTAAAAACGGATGTAATATATGAATTTTTGAATTAAAAAAACGTACAAAAAATGAAAAAAAAAATAAACTTTTTATTCGCATTTTTTTACTCGCCAAATTTGGTGACTTTTGATTTGTTATACGCACCTCTTTTTCTCGTGTAACCCATAAGCAAGGTGATTTGGACGGTGGAACAGAGAAAAGTCACACATCTGGAGCGAAATCGATTTTCTAAGCCAAGCCTTGGCTTACAGTAAAATCGCGTTTTTAATAAAGTTTTTAAATTTTTGATGGCTTAATTTTTAAGTTAAAGTTTCCAAATTTCACACATCAATTGAAAACAACGGAAATTTTTAAACAAAAAATGTATCGTAAAAAATAAAAAATAAAAAAGTTTCTTGTATTGAAAATTAATACTCCAAACTATTAATACTGCCAAATCTCATTTATTTCACAAATTAACATGCCAACTAGAGTCCAAGACTCACCTAGTTATAAACAATTTTTTCATGGAATACTGTTAATTAAACAAAACAGAACGAGCACTTCCTTGTTGCCACACCGTACAAAATAATATACTTTTTCAATATCGTTCAGTTCCCGGTGACAAAAAATTAAACAATGATAAATAAATTCACGTGAACAAAATAATAAATTTAAATAATTGTTTTGCTTTTAACATAATAAACTGAAATTTATAAAGTGGATCTCACATCCTCCCACCTTGAGATGTGGAAGTCCCACAGCTCAACAACTATATTAGAGATCCAGCCTTTTGGGAATTTTAACAGTCCGTCCTAGTCTTGTCTTGTTTTGAACAACTGCGTAGTCGATGGAGTTGTCGTCAGAACACTTAGGAATAGCATTCTTCATAGAGGCTATTTTTGTAGATAATGCATTTTTGTCTGGTGGAAAAGACGAATCATTAGAAGAGATCTCTAAAGGGAAGACGCGCTGAATTGGACGCAGAATTTCTCCACGAGATGTTCTAAGTTTAATGAGTCGACACACACCGTCTTTCCCTGGCAGAATTTCTGTCACTTTCCCCAGTGGCCAGTCGATTCGATTGGCGTTGTCACTTTTTATGAGAACAATGTCCCCGGGAGTTATCATCGAAGTTCTAGTCTTTTCCGGCCTCCTTATCAAAGATCCAAGATATTCGGACCTGAACCTCTTTCGAATGTCCTTCTGTAAAGCTAACCTGTATTTGACACGATGGTTGAGACTTTTATGATCTGCCAAATCACAGTCTGGAACACCAGTCTTTTATATCCTGAAGAAACATCGCAGGGGTAAGTGAAACAAATTCTGAGTAACATTCGTCGATGTAAGTCAAAGGGAGTGAGTTGATTACAGATTCACAATCACAAATAACTGTTGTCAACTCCTCAAATGCCAAACTTGCTCTTCCAAGTATTCTTCTCAAAAGACTTTTAAGAATACCAATTAGTCTCTCCCACCATCCACCCCACCATGGTGAAGAAGGGGGATTAAATTTCCACTTAATTGGACGAAGAGCATTGTCGCTACAAATGCGGCCCCAATCTAAACTTCTAAGCAAATTGGAAGCTCCGACAAAATTAGTGCCATTATCACAGTACATGGTTTCACATCGGCCTCTCCGAGCTATAAATCGCCGTAGAGCTAGCAAAAAGCTTTCGGTCGATAGCGATGAAACAAGCTCTAAGTGGACAGCTCTATATACGGCGCATGTAAAAATGCATACCCAAGCCTTCTTTCCATCTTTTAAAAATAAAGGTCCCGCCAGGTCAATTCCACAAATCTCGAACACGTTTGCCTGTCGTATTCGATCTTCAGGCAAAGGAGCAGATACAACATCACAACATTTAGAAGAAAATCTTTTGCAAACGACACATTTTGAGATAACAGAACGCACTGTTTTTCTTCCTCTCAAAATCCAAAAATGTTCTCTCAAAATATTAAGCAAAATTTGAGTTCCAGCATGATTATTTTTGATATGGTGAGAAAATATTAGTCTTTCGACAACTTTATGATTGAACGGGAGAACAGCTGGTTCCCTAAAATCTTCTGTATCCTGACGGAAAATTATTTTCGTCTTGAGCCGTATTATTCCATCGGCATCCTTATACGCACTCAAAGTTTTTAGTTTTGCATCATGCTCATTCACAAAAGATTCCGACTGGACCAATTTTATCACTTGTTTCTCTGCTGCCCTGTATTCTTCAGCATCCAAACTTCCCTTTTTCCTTAGCTGAACATCGCATCTGCAGCTCCTTACAAATCTCAAAATCCATCCCACTAACTTCACAATGCTTTCATATTTTGAAAAGCGCTGATAAAACCAGCCTGCAGATGAATCTTGATTTACAGACACCAAAGCTAATATTGAGCTTTTCCTTTTCTCTTTTAGTATCTCATCTTCATCAAACTCATATTCATTGCATGGTCCTTCGTCTTCAAATAAAGTAAGCCATTTTGGCCCTCCCACCATCTAGTTTTCACTAAAATACTTGCTTTGCATCCTCGGGAGGGTAAATCAGCTGGATTTTCAAAGCCAGAAATATGACGCCAAGAAAAAACTTGGCTAATATTCCGTATTTCTTGGACTCTGTTATTCACGAAAATAGACCAATTTTCATCTTTAATGATCCACGTAAGAACGGTAGTGGAATCACTCCAATAAAAACATCTAATATCCGTCCATCCAAGAGCATCCAATACAGATTTCGTTAATCTTGCTCCCAACAATGCAGCAAGAAGCTCTAATCTTGGAATTGTAGCAACTTTCAGAGGAGATATTCGTGATCTCGAGGCTAAAAAATGCACCTTTCCACATTCTCCCTCTTGTACAAGATACGTAACTGTGGCATATGCATCTCTACTTGCGTCACAAAAGGTATGAATGGAGAAGTTCTTCATATTTTCTGGATTAACGTTGATCCAGCGAGGAACGGTAACATTTTCCAATACTTTTAGTTCCCTAAACCATTGTAAAAATTCTTGTCGAAGGGATCCAGTGATTTCTTCGTCCCATTCCAACGATAATTTCCAGGTTTTTTGTAGCATAATTTTAGGACAAAGCATTACAGGAGATACAAATCCAAATGGATCAAACACTCTTTGTGAGTAACCGATAATATTGTGCGTTTAGTAATGTTGTCGACATTTACTTCTTTCAACCAGCTGATATTTAGCGAAAAACAGTCTTCAATTTTATTCCATTGAAGGCCTAACAGATCTGTTTTGAAGGATCTTCCATCCTCTGTTAGTGAAGATTCCCAATCCCGCAGAATGAAACCACCTTTTTTTAATAACTCATTAGAAACACTTATCACTCGCTGCAAATCTAATTCACTGTGGACGCTGGTTACAAGATTGTCCACATAAAAACTCTTCAAAAGACAACTAGTTACAAAAGGATCAACGTCAGTATTTTGTTCAAGATGATACTTCAATACAGCTCCTAGTAGAAAAGGACTGCTGCGAACGCCAAAAACTACTCTGGTATGCCGAAAAAACCTGTAGTCTTTGCAAGCCTTATTTGTCCACCATAGAAATCTCAAGAAGTCTCTGTCTTCTCTACAGAGGCTAATTTGCAAAAAGGCTTTCTTTATGTCTGCGATTACACTAATCTTCTTTTCTCAAAAACGCAGCAAAATATCAGGAATGAGCTCAATCAAGTTTGGACCACTATGTAAGGAGTCATTTAGTGACGGATGTCCTTTGAGTCGAGCAGATGCATCAAAAACCGGGCGAATAGGAGTTGTCTTACTAACTTTGATAACAGGTCTGTGAGGTAGATAATTAGCAGGCAAATCTTTCTCTTCAATTGGTACTTCTTCGATAATTCCTTCAAGCAGCCATTCGGAAAATATGCCCTCATAACTATCGTACAAATTTTCCTGAAATAACTTCTTGGTTGTGGTGTCTAACCTTCTTTTAGCTTGCTCAAAATTATCAGGTAAAGGCACACAGTTATCTAACCAAGGCAAATGAACTTCATAGCAATTATCTTCATTGTACCTAACAGTTTGAAGAAAATTTTCAGTAGTCAAATCCTCTTGCTCTTTTTTAGACAGCTTTTCAATAGGATCCTTGATTCCAATAGAATCCAGTTTCCAGAAGTCCGAAATGTCAAACTCTTTAGCGAAAAGTGATGTCACTAACATGCATTGCTTGTAGTAACTTTACTATCAGGAACTTTCCCTAACAGAGTCCACCCAAGCAAAGTTTCAATGGCTACTAATCCGCATGGTAAGACTCTACGCTGACCGATTAAAATCTTTCCAAAAAGATCAGCTCCTATAAGCACTTGTACAGGCTGTGGCTATTCTCCCACATCACTTAATGTTATATCCCTTTCTTGAAGCTCTTTTAACCAAGGCCCGGAGTTCACAGGTGATACATCATTACAAATAGCTACCTGATCCAAAGCTTCAAAGTTGCATGCAAAATTGTTCTTAATATTTTTCAAACTAATTCTGTAACATGTATGTACAAATTCTTTAGATTTAATCCCACCAAACAGTGAATGTACCAGAGATTCTTTCTTTACAGGAACGTATCCCATTTCTTCGGCAAGACTCTTTACAATATAAGACTTTTGCGAGCCGGTGTCCAGAACAATTCACATGATTTTTTCTTTTTTATCTGATATGAGCTTACACTTTAGAGTCTGTAAAAACACTTTAGGACCCACACTCAGGTTGGACATGTTGACCTCGTTGAAAACTTCAGCTTCTTCCGTCTTCTTGAAATCATTTTTTCTTGACTCGTTTGTTTCGCACATCAAGGGAACATGTTTCTTCCCGCAAATTACACATTTTAAAAATGAACGACATTTTCGGACGGGATGACCGGGAGCCAGACAGGCAAAACAACAATTTTTTCCCCTCAAAATCCTTCGTTTTTCATCTAAACTCATTTTTGCGCAGAAAAACAGTCTGCACTGGGATGAGTTTTCTCGCAAAACGCACATGACTTTTTGGTTTTATGAGTATGTGGATTGGTAAAAAGACCGGAGGCGGTGGGTGTTTTATTTTGTTTTACTCTTGGTTCAAATTTCTTATTTCTAAACCCAATATTGTCTTTCTTTTTGTTTAAACCGAAACCTTGCATCGCCAAACAAATCCTTTCTTCTGATTCTACTTCAGATTTTAAGAATTTTAATAAGCAACTAAGCCTTTCTTGTGGTTCGCCACTATGATGGAAATCAGGACCTCTTTGTTTTTGCCATGCTCTTAGTATATCTTCCGGTAAGCATGACTCAACCAAAGGATGAAGTAGAGCAGCGCTTTTATCCGTTGTTACGCCAAGTGTCTCTAATGCCCTAATCTGAGACTCCAAATGGTCATACAGCGTGCATAAATTAACAGTCGAACTTTGCGAAGCGTTTTGTAAAACCAATTTTAAAAGCTCGCGGACATAGAATTCTATAAGTAAATCAGTTCGACCAAAACGCGATTTTAAAGATTCAACAGCTTTGGCGTAGTTGGCGCCGGTGGGTGGAAAACTTTCCACTACCTCCCGAGCGCGTGAGCCGCTAACGGTTGCTTGCACTAAATACTGAAATTTATTTTCTGGTGCTATATCAACATCATTATGAACATGTTCGAACTGGCTCCAAAAAGGTAACCAGTCCTTTAAATCTCCCGAAAAATGGCGTAATTCTAACTTAGGTAAGTGAAATTTCTTTTTTACACTACCTGACTCTGGCGTTTGATCCTCTAGAGTATGTAAAACTGTCCGGGAGTTTAATCTCGCCAAATCCAACTCATGTTGTCTTTGTCGTTCTCTTTCTTCTTCTTGGCGCTTTCTCTCTTCTTCTTGGCTCTTTCTCTCTTCTTCTTGGCGCTTTATCTCTTCGTCTTGGCGATTTCTCTCTTCTTTTTTCTGCCTTTCAGAAACAGTTGTGGCTAGTACGGTTGAAACAAAGTCCGGATCATTTTTATATTCTTTACTGTTTAAAATTACATCTTTCAGTGTAGATATGGTAACCTTCAACGGTAAGTCCTCATTGATCTCTTGACACAAATAAATTAGGTCTTCTTTCTTGAAGCCTTTAACAGATGTAAACATATTGACACTTAATAGTCCTGTCGCGGACGCCAGATATCGTAAAAAATAAAAAATAAAAAAGTTTCTTGTATTGAAAATTAATACTCCAAACTATTAATACTGCCAAATCTCATTTATTTCACAAATTAACATGCCAACTAGAGTCCAAGACTCACCTAGTTATAAACAATTTTTTCATGGAATACTGTTAATTAAACAAAACAGAACGAGCACTTCCTTGTTGCCACACAGTACAAAATAATATACTTTTTCAATATCGTTCAGTTCCCGGTGACAAAAAATTAAACAATGATAAATAAATTCACGTGAACAAAATAATAAATTTAAATAATTGTTTTGCTTTTAACATAATAAACTGAAATTTATAAAGTGGATCTCACAAAATGTATTACAAATTCAACATTAATGAATTTCAGCAAAAACTGAATTAAAAAAAAATCACATCTGTAATTCAAAAACAATTTTTTCAATCTTCGTATAGATCTCCGATAATATTGTTCTACACACGGAAAAAAAAGTTTCATGAGATTATCTTTATAAATGACAAAGTTTTTAAATGTTTAATCCAAATTTTGAGTACTTTTTGAAAAATCGTAAAAAAAATTATTTTATTTTTAAATGACTCATTCTAAAAGACAAAGTATAAACTTGTTTAGTGTAGAATATCGTCTTAATAACACGAAAATAAATTCATAATGCAACAATTTAGAAATCATTTTCATAAAAATGCATCAACATTGACTCATTTTAAGAAAAAAATCGTGAAAAATACAAATATTATTATATTGTAAAAAATATTATACCGCATCTTGGCGCAATAAATGATATTTCCGATTCTGTAATTATATTTTGTCTGAGTATTATTGAAACAATTAGATTTCTATTTTAAAAACGCGGGGGAAAAAGTCGGAACTTCCCTCCGCTTAAGTTGAAATGAAGCTCGGCGGAATAAACAACATGCAGTGGTAAGACATTTACGCGTTTTAAGGTTTTTAATTAATATCTTTTCAACTAATTGCACTGTCGGAATGAAAAGTAGTTTGCTTCCTATTCTCAGACCTACAGAATATACAAACAAAATTCATAAGAATCGGTCTAGCCATTTTGGAGGAGTTTGGTTACAAACACTGTGACACGAGAATTATATATATATATATATATATGTAATAGACGTGGCCGTTGCAAGATATTCTTTATATGATTACTATTAATTACGATCGATGTTTGCTTTGGCTGGAATTGACGAGGCATTCCGGTGATTAATTAAAACGATTTATTATACATCTTGAACACATAAAAGCAAGACAAGGACAACACATCACAAAAACACACTGCAGCTAGCTACATGTTTCCGCAGACAAAATACAGAAGCGAAAAAAGCGCGCGTAACCGTGTGTTCAGAGCTTTTATAGTGGCGGTGAAGGTCGTACGACTCTTTTATAACAGGAGTCGTGATTGGCTGCAAATGAGCGGGAGCAATTAGATTAAGATTAAGATTACGCGGTCGTACAATTAGATTAAGATTATAACAGTCAGAGGCGAAAGAACTAGAAAATAATTTGACGGGGTACAGTTAAGGAGAATTAGAAGAAGTCATTACATATATATATATATATATATATATGTAATAATCCCAGTAGAGTATAATCCATTTAAAATTCTTTTAATTACCTATGGTCCATCCCTTCAGGACCCACGTTTGATTAATAAACTTTCTAGCCACCCAACGAGAGTATTTTGAACTACATCTATCCACCCATTCAGATCACATGTGATTTGAGCCGCATATATATACTCCGAGATTCCTGGAGACCGCCCTCTTCTCTTTTCTCTGCTTCAACATGTAGCCGGCTGCAGCTAGCGTTTGTGTATTTTTGTTGTGTGTGTATGTTTCTTTGTGATTCCATCCATCTGTGTGTCTACATGTTCAGTGTTTAATAAACAAGAATAACTAACCCCAAGTCTGCCTCTTCGATAATATTAAATATACAACATCAATCGTAAGAAATAGTAATCTTATAAGAAAATACCTTTCAACGGCCACGTTTATCACACACACACACACACAACACACACACAACACACACACACACACACACACACACACACACACACACACACACACACCACACACACATATTAGTATCGACGGTTTGATCTACCTTAAATATGTCAAGGTTTAAGATTTCCCTTTGGCGTGTCATAGATATAGTGAATAGGGCACCATATGAAATGCCAACAGAATCATCGGACCATGGTCCAGAAGTATGAAATGTATTTGCTGAGGTTATATATATATATATATATATATATATATATATATATATATATATATATAATGACTTCTGTATCGGGCAGCTGAAAAGATTTCAAAAAGCAGAAAAACCAACCAGCAATTGTTTTCCTGTACTTAGGGGTTAATATTTATTAATGTTGTACATTGTACACCAGGACTGTTAGTGATGAATTTTATAAATTTGAATTAAAATCAACGAAAGGCCTTCGAACCACAATTTAACCATAATATTTATCAGCTCCACAACATAGATTGTCATCAGCAGCACAACGACTCGAATCCATGACTCCATTAAAATAATGACTTGCATAAATACGTGACTCTTACCACTCAGATATCGTAGAGTCTTTCTAATTCCCAACAATGGTATTTGTTGCTTAAAATCCCTCTTACGTCAATTCTTCCAAATCGTGAGATTTTTATTTTCTTTCTATTAACTTTAGTTCGTTTATTGCAGTACAATGAAAAATCTCTTAAAGTTATTTTTCTGCACTCTATATATATTTAGAGTTATGATTTCTTCAAATAAACACACAAGGTTTTTTTCTAAATTTTTATTAATTTAAATAGCTGAATAATGTATATTTATTTAAATCCGATATTAGTTTATTAAAAGTATGAACCAACTCTAAAATAGATATTTCGATATCTTCTACAGATTTTAATTCTAAACACTTCAAATCGAATACATCCCTTAAAAACATGCATTCCTTTAATATGCAATGGTTTTGAAATCGTGACATTTTATTGATCAATACATAGTAACGCGTCGCATAGAAATAAGTCAAGAACAGGGGTACTCGACGTTTTCTGCCGCTAGGTCACATATAAATTATATGTATTTCACGCGGGCCGCGCAATATAAGTAAAAAACATTATGAGACCAAAGCAAGATTTGAAAAAGCAAAATTGATCCCCATATATTAAAAATCATTTTTTACTTTTATTTTAATATTATATTGACCTTTCTATCAAACACACAAAAAATATTTACATTTATGCATTTTTAATAAAGAGTTGTGGGGTAGTTAAAATTTCCTTTCAACCATGATTAAATCTGTTATTCACATTCTGCAATCAAAGGAAGCAAAATTGAATGAAATGATTTTTTCACGGATAAAACTTCCAACTAAACTTTTAGTACATTTTTTTTAAATAATAGAAATTCTTAGTGCAAAAGCCATGACAGGGCTACATGTAGCTTGCGGGCCGCAGGCTGAGTATCACTGGTCTAGAACCAATTCAATATACACTCATGTCCATAAATTAAGAATAATTCAGAATCACACAGAAATTGAACTCTAAAATAAAAATTTCCCCTGTAGAATGATCACACACATCTTGAAGAAGAATATGCAAATTACAGGAAACCACCAGATGGCGCGGATAGTACGTCACAATGACGAGAGTATAAGAGAGGGGTATATAAGGAATGGTGGTAAAGAAGTAAAATTGTTCACACAAACGCTTTAAAAGCCTTTCAGTGCAATAACCGCATAGTTATGGCACAAAGAACGCATTTGGATGATTTTTTACGTGGTAGAATTATCGGACGACTGGAATGTGGACGTACCCAGCTGGAAGTATCCGAGGAACTTGGAATTGCCCAGAGTGTCATCTACAGGCTTTGGCAACGATTCCAAGATGATGGTAATGTGAGTAGATGTTACAGCACAGATCACCCCCGAGTTACAACGCCGAATGAGGACCGGTATTTGGCAGTTACTGCCAAAAGAAACAGACAGAGCACAGCATCAGACCTATCTCGTCAACTCTCTTCAGCTACCGGTACAACAGTTTCAAGGCAGACAGGGTACAGACGCTTAGGGCACATTGGTCTATATGCTCGTAGGCCTGTCAGATGTGTTCCCCTTACCACAACTGACTGTCGCCTGCGATTAACCTGGAGTAGAGAGCATCCATTGTGGACACCGCAACAGTGGTCTTGTGTGATGTTTTCCGACGAGTCCAGGTTTAGTTTGCAGTCTGATTCTCGCCGGACTTTCATATGGAGAGCACCAGGTACCCGTTACCACCAATGAACGACACCGTTACGGTGGTGCAGGATGGCTCGTTTGGGAAGGAATTATTCTCGGTTCCAGAACTGACCTGCATGTTCAGTGTGTAACGATGACAGGCCACATCTAGCGGGATGTCATTCTGGAACAACATGTACGTTTGTTTCGGGGCGCCATTGGTGCTGAATTTCTGTTTATTGATGACAACGCCCGTCCTCACCGTGCAAACGTTGTAGACGAATGTCTTCAATCGGAGGGTATCACCCGTATGGATTGGCCTGCATACTCACCGGACTTGAATCCAATAGAGCATGTGTGGGATATGCTTGGCCGACGAATTGCAGCCCGTCAACCCCCCTCTCACCTGTCTACCGGAACTTCGGAGGGCATTGCTTGATGAGTGGTTTAATATTCCCCAAGATCAGATTGATAATTTGATACTCAGCATGCGTAGGCTTTGTAAGGCCTGTATTGCAACGTCCGGGAGACATACTCCGCATTAACCATCATACTAACCATGTTATACTGCTTTTTGTAAATAGGTTCTTTTTTGAAATTTGCTCTAGAGAGTAAAAATCGCAATTTTTATTAATTATGTCAAACATATAGCATCTTTTTTGCTCTTCACCTTTTGTTTCATAAATAGACTTTACAAATAAGTCAAATTTGTTTTGCTTCTGTCTCTTTCTTTGCCTGAACTTCATTATCTTTAATTTATGGACATGAGTGTATTTCATTTTAATGAATAGTAAATAGATGACGTCAGTGTAATGAAATACAGAAGTAATAACATCATTAAGTGGTGTACTGTTTCACTCCTATTGACCTGCTAAATGCGCCGAAACTACGGAATTAAAAGGCGAAGGGTGTTCTGATGTTAAAGCAGCTGACATTCATTCGGATGATATGGAAACTGGAAATAATTTTGGTGGTGTTTGTGGCATAAAAAAGGGAGAAATGCTATTTCACTCTTATGAAAACCAAATTATTGCTTGGGATACCGCAGATGATAATAATTACAGACAAAGTATTGACACAGGAAAGTTTTTTTAGGGTGAAATCTTAGTAAAATCAAGTTACTTATATATAGTACACATAATTCTACAATACGCGCGCACTAAATATTTCATATAAAATATTTCAGAATGGAAAATTTTGAAAATTACCTCGTTGAAAAAAATATTCTGCATTATTAATTTAGAAATAAATTTTTCTACACACAACGCACCAGATGCCAAAAATAGTTGTTTTTTCTAGTAGAAATAATTGACATGCTTGAAATATATACATTTTCCCGTGAATTATTCTTAGTAAAATAGTTTGAAATAAAGAACTATCTGAGTAACTTAGAACTAGAAACCTTAATGAAATTGTATCAGCATTCCTTTTACCAGATTGGATACATGCTCGTGAAATATGTTTCTGTCAAATTTAAATGACGTTCTTAACCTCCTTGAATTAGGTAAATTTAAAAAACCCGGATTTTGTTGTTGATTAATATTATATATTTTATTATATAACAGTGCATCGAATTGCTGATTTTCGACAGAATCCCTGTGGCATATAATTTAAAACAGACGGAATTTTTTGATTACGAAAGGAACTATGCTTTTAATTGATTAATTAATTATAATAATTCCCTAATTCTTCCTTGATAATCTAAATAAGTTTATTCATGAAATTTACATTTGAATATTATCATTCTTAACGTTAAATTGCATTTACACACAAAAAAGAGAATTTAATATTTTAACATAAGTTAAAATATAAGTAAACAGGATAGAATGGCGTTCCAATTCCTTCCATATTAACTTGAATTTTATCAGAGAATTTAAAATATTTGTGCAAAGTAAAAAAATATGTCTTTTTATGTAGAACAGGTCCAGAATGATATTTCATTAAATCTACCTAAAAGATATTATTTTAAATTTAAAAAACACAATTTTCCTAAAAATTTAGAAAGTTTATGAGAGTTAAACAATTAAAAATTGGAAAAAAATGTTTTATCCAGAAAAGCAATAAAATTATTTTTTATTGGTCTAAATTAATACATTCGCACTATAAAAAAACATTAGGTAATCCACAAATATACAAATTTAAAGTAAAATGGTCGTGATCAACAATCAGCACTCTCCGTTAGGATTATACATGGTCATATTTTTGTCGAATATTAATTGACTCAAAAATTATAAAACTAATGATTAATTCACATACCTGCTTTTTCATTTAAAAAAATTAAAATGACGTATTTAACTAAAGACTTTACAAGAAATCCTTTCATAAATTCAAAGTGTCTAATTTTCTCGAGGGAACAAGTTTTTATAAATACATTGCATTTAAAGAGAAATGTTTGCAAATATCAAAAACCTAAAGTTATTGTTTTTCATGAGTACGCAAATGTTTTTTCAAATAACCACTTTGAGAGAAGGCTTTGTTGCATACTTCACAAACATGCGGCTTTTCCTTCGTATGAATAAGCAAATGTCGTTTTAAGGTAATAATTTGAGAGAACGCTTTGTTGCACATTTCACAAACATGAGGCTTTTCCTTGGTATGGATAAGGAAATGTCGTTTTAAGGTAATAATTTGAGAGAACGCTTTGTTGCACATTTCACAAACATGAGGCTTTTCCTTGGTATGGATAAGGAAATGTCGTTTTAACGTATTATTTTGAGAGAACGCTTTGTTGCACATTTCACAAACATGAGGCTTTTCCTTGGTATGGATAAGCAAATGCGTTTTTAAATTATAACTTAGAGAAAAGGCTTTGTTGCATACTTCACAAACATGAGGCTTTTCCTTGGTATGGATAAGCAAATGAGTTTTTAAATTATAACTTAGAGAGAAGGCTTTGTTGCATACTTCACAAACATGAGGCTTTTCCTTGGTATGGATAAGCAAATGCGTTTTTAAATTATAACTTAGAGAAAAGGCTTTGTTGCATACTTCACAAACATGAGGCTTTTCCTTGGTATGGATAAGCAAATGCGTTTTTAAATTATAACTTAGAGAAAAGGCTTTGTTGCATACTTCACAAACATGAGGCTTTTCCTTGGTATGGATACGCAAATGTCTTTTGAAATGACCACTACGAGAGAAAGCTTTGTTGCATACTTCACAAACATGATGCTTTACATTAGAATTAACGAGAGACATGTCGTTAAAATGAGTTTTCAAATCTTTCAAATTATCAAATTTGTAATGAGCCCACTAGCTACTAACACAAGTTAGAAGTCTTATCACTCTGCTTTGAAAAAGAAAATCCTTCTTTAATACGCATGAAAGAAAAAAGGCCACGTTGCAATCTTGTCAGAAATTATCTTTCATATCTATATAAGTTTATGCGGTAATCGATTGATTTTATTTATTCCCGATTGAAATTTAAATTGAAACGTCCTTTTGGACTGTAGAAGCTATGCCAAAAAATCAAACGCAGGTGGAAATCACTTCTTTTTTTAAGACCCAGTTTTAGAACAGTTTTTCCTTTTCTGGTCTCTTAAGAAATTGGTTGGCTTTAAAAAATTATTTGTGTAAGGAACTCAAAAATCTAAAATATATGTGGAATGAATAGTTATACTAAATTTTATTCACGTGGAACTTTAGAATTAATTAATAAGCAGCAATTGGTAAGAAAATCCACATTATGGTAGACTAATAAGTTCGTGCAGGATAATTCAAAGGGATTCTGGACCTTGATGTGCTGAATGAAGCAATAAGCATTCTAAAAAGTAGAAGTGCTACACAACAGCAAATTTTACAATTTCAGAGTTGTGTTCACAAATTAGTGTTACTAGTTTATGAGAAATGCAGCACAAAGCCGAATTTTAAATGTTTAATGTGTAGTTTTAATAAGTGTCACTGAAAAATTAAACGTCATTACCCAAATAATCTGAAACAAAGGTAATCAGTATGCCGGGGGTGATATGTGAAATTACGTAGCTATTTTGACTTCCAATGGATAATTACAAATTTCTTAAGGCTTCAGGATTCGAAAGATTCTGAAAGAATATTCAATTAATAAGCTTTTCTTTCTAGAGGACAAATTGCTTAAAACTTTATCGGTGAATTGGACCTTTAATTTGAACATCATCTCTTTGACTAAAAGGAAAGTGCTGCTCATTTTTTATTCTGAATGTTTAATAATTTTTTTTTTGGCTTATGGAATGTATATTCTTTAGAATTGTTATAACTTTTAGGATAGATTGTTCTTTTAAAAGCAAAAATCTGATTCATTCCTTAAAAGTATTTTAATTTTCACAACTTTATAGCATTTTTATGAGTTTCTACTTAAAGTTCTCTTCCACTTAAATCATTTTTTCTCATTCATCTCTAAATATATTTGTTGCCGTGATTCTCTATTGATCAAATTAACGGACACGTATCTTTCGCAAGTATCTCATGTATCAGTTCCAGTCTAGTTCTGCTGAAGACCCACCCCATACAGTGGTCCAATTCATGTTAAATCTCTCGAGGCTGAAAGAAATTATTTGGTATTTAGGAGATGGTGGTGCCAACTCAAGTGTCGTTTTCGTCCCTTGACCATGGTTCAAAATAAGGAAGTCCATCGACTAAGCCCTCGTGTAGTTGAATAGAGTGACGTTAGTATTCACTCACTCACGTGGTCATTAATTGGGATGACCATCGTTGCTAGGTGCTCCTGGTCACGGAATCTTGAGCGGCATTGACCGAGTCTTTGGTTGACCTTCTTGTGACGAAGAGGGCTCACCTTTTAGAGAGGTGAATGAGTGAGTGTTTATTAAGGCCGCACTATAAAAAGCTCGCAAATTATTATCTACGGAAACCATGTATTATTGAAGCACTGTCAAGTGACAAGGACGACACATGAGCTGTCACTCCAGTTTACTAATTTCCACACTATGCCAAGGAAATTGAGGACTTTTAGAAACAACATTTTAACTTGAACTACTGGGTCTCAGTAGCATTAGTGCTTGAGTACATATACCGGCCACGAGCTTCTGACCTTTACTAATAAAGTACCGTTGTCACACCATGTAAAAGGGAGGATAAATATTGATTAAGTCGGTCAAAGCTTTTACATAGACGATGCATGGATGTATTTAGAGAGTGCTGGCATCTCAGGTGTTAGCCTCGTTACTTAACAATAGTACAGAAAATTACGAAAGTGAATACCTTCAGCTGTTTTGCACTTACAGTATGCGTCTTAAATTAAAATTGAAATAAATAATTCGCATTAATTAGAAAGAAATCGAGAAGCGAATTTTCGAAATTATAATCAGTTAAAACTAGGAGGAAAGATAAATTATATATAGCGAATAATAAGACATCCAACCCAGTAGAAAAATTATTCAAAATTTTCCTCTGTATGAATAAGCAAATGCGATCTTAAATGGCTTCTTTGAGAGAAAGTTTTGTTACATATTTCACAAACATGAGGCTTTTCCTTAGTATGGATACGCAAATGTAGATTTAACGTACTAGTGTGAGTGAAAGCTTTACTGCATACTTCACAAACATGGCGCCTTTCCTTGGTATGAATAAGGAAATACGATCTTAATTGACTCCTTCGAGAGAAAATTTTGTTGCATAGTTCACAAACATGAGTCTTTTCCTTAGTATGAATAAGCAAATGGGAACTTAAAGGATCCTTTTGAGAGAAAATCTCGTTGCATATTTCACAAAAATGAGGCTTTTCATTGGTATGAATAGCAAATATCTTTTTAAATAGCGCAGATTAGAGAACGTTCACGTGCATATTTCGCAAAAAAAGTGACATATTGTTAAAAGGAATTTCAAACTTTCCAAATCCTCAAGTTGGGTAATGAATCTGTTTCTAATTTCCCAAAAATGGAATTCTTATTACTCAGTTATCAATAAATACATATTTATTTTATAGACAGCAGAAAGAATAGACTAGTTTGTACATCATTTAGAAATTACGCGTTATATTTAAACATTTGTGTAGTTTTAAAGTGATTCCCTTGATGCAATGGTGAGATTGGAGTTAGAAAATTTTTCTGTACTCTCGATAAATGATGCATAAAATAAAACACAACTGGAGAGAGAGAAATCACTTCTTAAACTGAAATACAGATTCATAAATATTTCCCCCCTGTTGCTTAAGAACTGGTTAGCTTTAAAAAAACATTTGTATAAAATTAGCCAAAATCTAAAATATATTTATATATAATGAATACTTATTATATTTTATTCATGAGTTAATGTTGTTCGTTACTGCACTAATTGTTAATAAACAGCAATTAGAAAGAAAATTTAAAAACCTCAATACGTTTGATTATCAACTTCTTGCAGAATATTTCAAAGGGCATCTGGACCTTGATATGTTGCATGAACAATAATAATACAGAAAAAAAGAAATAATTAAAACGGAGTTTAAATGTTCAAAGTTTTGTTTAAATTAGAGTCACTGAAGAAAAAACAAAGCATTGGACTATAGAATATGAAGAGGCAATGATTAGTATGCTGCGGGTGATGTATGAAATTACTTGGCTATTTTTTTTTTTTTGAAGTGAAAACTTCTTTAGTGGCTTTGGGCACTTTTTGGAAGGGGAAAATCTTATGAGCTCGCGTCACCGAGATGCTCTGACTGGCGCATGCGCAGTGTGCTGTTCGCCTTAGACACTTTTTGGATGGGTGAAATCCCGTGCGTTCGCGTCATCGAAATGCTTATAGCAGCAGTATATCTGTAGCTATACAGCTGATGTATAGTGCTGTGTATATCTTATAAGTGAAGTTGAATGGATTTAGTGAAAAGTTCAATGTGTATATACTGTGTGTGCATTGCTCGTTGCGATTCCGAGAATGGGCAATACATTTTAATGGTTGCCGTTTATATTTCGCCTGGAAAATCTATGAGACAGATACAACAATTTTTATTCGAAAATTTGATTTATACAGAAGAAGGTTCTGAAACACACGAAAAAAGATTTGGCGAAAAATATGATAATGTACCGATGATTTTTAGTGGAGACATCAATATTAACTTTGCAGATGATAAAAAGCTACCACTAATTGAATTTCTAAATGAAATACTTAATTTAAATATGTCCAATGATTGAAAACTCCGTACTACAAAATATAAAACGATGATCGATGCGGTTTTTACGCGATACTTAGATAAATTTGAATCAAACATTTTCCTTTCTTACTTTAGTTACCATAAGCCTATTGTATCTTTCTTAGAACAAAATGAAATAATTGAAAGTACAAAAAGTCTAAGTATTTTTGAAATTAATGATGCAAACAATTAAAATGTTAAAAATCAAGTACATTGAAATTTAATTAAATACAAATACTATCCATAAATAATACGATTGTATATTAATTATTATTTCAATTGAATTGTATTTATATTTTGTCATAATCTTGTACAGCCCATAATATATATGAATATTAAAAAACCATATAAACATGCATTTAGCTGTTGCTCGGAGTGTCAATAGATGTGAAAACCTGATTGATGTTGATAATTTTAATTCAAACATTATGAAATTTCAAATTTTAATACTAAAAGTTCTAAGTTTTCACTTCTATCGGCAGTTTCTATAACTGCCAATTTTTTTTTTTACTTCAGATGAATAATCAAAATTCTTATAAAGCTTTAAAATTCGAAATATTTTGTATAAATATTCGTTTAAAGAGATTTCCTTTCTAAAGGACACTTTATACAGGGTATATCCTAATTCAATCGACAAAAAAGGGTGATGGTAGGTAGTATGGGAATGAAAATTCCCCCTAGAACATGTCGCCGCAAACCACGTTTATTCGTCACCGAAACATTTAGGACGGGTGTCATGTCGAGTGGAGTAAAAAGGTGCAGTAAGAGGAAAGAAATACATTTCTTAAACGCAAAGCATGTTTAAAATACGAACAATGCATCCCAGATGGACGTCATATACGCAACGACAAGTATTGTTACAGGAATTGTTCGAAGTTGCGGCCGCTTAGGATGATAGCACAGCGGACACCGATGAAATAAAGATTGTCGGACTGGTTCAAACACATCTGGTGTGCTGGAAAAGTCAAATGACGCGAGGAAGATCCGTACCGTCAGATCATCTACCGTAGTCTCCAGCTTCTCCTACACAAGTGATTTAAAATGGCCATAGAAGAAGAAACCCAAGGGTTTGAGGTCTAGAGAGCGTGGAAGCTAAGCAACAGGTCCGCCGAGTACAATCCTTCTCCCGAGATATGTAACATCGAGGTGGTTACACACTGCAATCGAAAAGTGTGCTATTGCTTCATTGTGCATGAATCCCACGTTCTGGTGCGCGGTGGCCGGTATCGGTATTCCCTGCAACAACTTTGGGAGAAGTGAGAAATATTTCTTCAACACTACCACGGCGCTCCAAACCTCCACGTTAGTTAGGCCATACTTAACGGGACCATTTATTCTTTGACTCAAAACGGGACATTATTTTGTTTAGGTCAATTAAGACGTATACTATGGAAAAAAAATACTTTTTAAAGTTATTTATTCAGAAAACGTTAGTTTAAAAGTTACAAATTAAAAAATATACCCAAAATGTTTAGTTATATTTATATTTATCAGAGGAACAAATTTGCTTTAATATAGCTGGTGAAGATTTTAAATAAGAATGAAACTCTTAGAACGTTTTTTTTTTATATTCACCTTAATTATCGTTTAATCTTCTAGAACTGAAATTAGTAGCTGGGTATTCTCAGATGTCCACAATTTGTGCATCATAGAAAATCCTCTTTCTACTGGAGTATTTGTAGCAGGAAAACATAAAATATATTCAAATAAAATATAAAAGTTTTCATGCTGTAGATTATTGGCATGAAAGTATTTGAATACTTCCACCCAATGAGTTTCCGTGGAAACATTTAGATCATTTTTATTCGGTTACTTTTTGCGATGTAATGTAGTTAGAAATTAATGAAAATTCGTCAAAAACTTCTGTATCTCTATTACAGTCAAAATACTCCTTTTCAATTAATACAACCAGAGATTTTTGAAAGTCTGCCCATGCGGCGACCTTTTTTAAATCTGCCCAATAAAATATCTCCATTACTTTGGTAAGAAAGCAAGTTCACTGCTCCAGATATTTACGGCTTAATCTATAAAATTCTGTATCCGTCCTTTTCGCAAACTCTTCATCTATATAAGTACCATTATCTTTTGATTTCACCATTAATTGACGGACCGTAAATGGAAGAGACTGATTGGTCTGTTTCTGAGTCGAATTGTCTTTTAGTTGATTACTTTTTTTTGCAGCTTCAACTGCCGATACAGTCTGACCTTCAAGTTTCAATACAGCTTTCAGAACAGCTTCACGCGGTTTCCGAAAACGGGACAGTTTTGCGTCCCAGAGTTCATTTCGGGGACACTGGGACTCGTAATTATAAAAAGGAACAGTCCCGTTCAAAACGGGACGTCTGGTCACGTTAGCCATACTCCTTGTCTGGTTCATCCTCTTCCCGAGGGCTATTGTGACTTTCACCGACTAAACGAGCTTGCACCCCCATTCTCTAAGGGGATTTGTTGTCTCCATGCTGACTATCATCACCCTTTTGAATTTGTCGGTTGAATTAGGCTACAACCTGTAAAATGTCTGCAATCAATCTAATTAAAATAGAATATATTTTGAAGAACCTGAGAAAAAATTTTAAAATTGTGGTGGGAAACTTTCTCGAAGAGAATTCAGCCAGTTTTAATTTGTAAGATTTGAGAGATAGCTCTAGTGAAAGATGTTTTTGCTAAATTCTCGTGTGTCTAATTTGCAATTATTTCAAAATAAAGTCTTGTTTTCTGAATGATAGAGGCTTACTTCGGGAAATGGCGAGCTTTACGCTATGTAATTTGTCATTCATCTGAGGATTCCATCGGTTATAGCAATGGTCTTGAATATCTGCATTAATCTACTTTTATGTATCGCAATATAGGATATTTCTGGAATTTGTTTTAGTCTCTGGTAATATAGCTGTTCCTGATATTACTATGTTAAAGGGAATCCAACAATACAAAAATTTAATATTTTCAGATTATAAATAATTTTAAGCGTTTAATAATAATGGATAAGATAAAGAAATCAGGTGACGTTCTAAATTTAAGACATCAGAGCTTTCGAGAAAATAAAAGAAAAATGTTCCCTGTTATGTTCATAAGGGGTCTCAGGGGTGTTAACCCTCCCCCCCCCGAATTTTCGAAAAAAATATATTTTGTTCTTCATTTTTTTCTGAACATTTTGATACTAACCACGTGACAATACTCTAAAAACTTCGAAAGTTATTCAAAAAATTGCAAACAGCAATTTAGTCATAACTTTTAAATGGACACATGCCACGCCCACTTATTTTTTATTTATGCATACCTTTCATTTTTCTGTTTTTAATAAGCCTCATGAAATATTTTAAGCGCTTGAGTTGATCAGAAGGAAGCCTGCAACTCAACACATTCATTCTGCTGTGTTTTGATTCTGTTGTGTTTACTTTAGCACACGTTTTTTTAAAACAATTATCTAAATCAAAGATATTTGTTGTTTTATACAAATAACATTTGATTAATGGATACTCAGAAAAGTTCATTGGGCAATCGCTCCAAGAAAAGATTTAGAGGAAAAAAATATTTAAAGGCAAGTGTCTCACATGTTACAGACATGAAAGATACCAGGAAGTGTGCAGAAATGAAAAATGCTTCAAGTAAAAAACTTTCAGGAATTCAGACTTCATTAAAGTCAAATCTTGTTAAGGTAAGTGAAAACTTCAAAGAATATCGTATTTTTGATTTTATTTCCACCTTTAGGTCTATTTTGTCAGTATCATGCTGTTTAAAGTGTCATAAACAATTAACAATTAATGAAAAATCCACTCGTGGTTTATGTTCGAATTTTGAAATACATTGTAAAAACTGTGGGAGTACTTGTACTTTTTCAAGCTGAGAAAACACTGGGAATAAAAAAATAATGCTCCAGAAATTAACAGAAGATCTATTTTAGCAATGAGATGCATAGGTCAAGGTTTAGAGTCATTAAAAACCTTTTGTACTGTAATGAGTCTTCCTAATCCTGTTGAACAAAAATCATATGATGTTATTAATAATAAACTTTCACTTGTTATGAAGGAAGTCGCCGAAGAAAGCATGAACAGGGCAGATGTCGAAGAAAATTCTTCGTCACCTGGTAACATTTTAATGATAAGTGGTGATGGGACCTGGAAGACGAGAGGACATTCATTGTTGATTGGAGTATATACTCTAATGGGGCCAAAACAGGTAAGGTTTTGGTGAAGGAAGTGTTGTCCTCATTTTGCACAGGATGCGACAGTTATAAAGGGGTAAAGTTTGGTATCAAGTACAATAAATGGCAAAGAGCGCATAAGATTTCATGTAGAAAAATTATTCTTGCTCTGCTGGTAAGAGGGAGGTTGACGGGATGTTGAGGATTTTTAATCGTTTAGAAACGCTTCACAACCTGAAATATTCGAACTACATAGGAGATGGCGACAAAAACATTCAATGCCCTTTCTGAAAACAAGCCATACGGCGATGACCATCTTATTCAGAAAATAGAATGTGTAGGCCATGTGCAAAAGAGAATGGGTACAAGACTTAGGAAGCTTAAATTAGTATATGGTAAGAAGAAATTATCTAATGGTAAAACTATAGGCGGTAAAGGTAGGTTAACTGATAGTTTAATTGATAAGCTTGCGCATTACTATGGTAATGCTATTCGATGCAATTCTACTAGTGTAAAGGAAATGCGGAAAGCCATTTGGGCTGTTTGGAGTCATTCTTGCAGCACCGATGATGAACCGATGCGCTGGTTTTGTCCTACAAATCCAAATACATGGTGTAAGTATAATGCTGCAATTAATAATAATTTATAAAATTATAAACACAAACCCTCAGTTGCGAAAGCTGTTCAAGATGTAATTAAGCCTGTATTTGCAGACTTATCTCATCTGGCCTTCCTGAAGAAATGTTTAGGAGGTAAGACACATAATCCTAATGAAAGTTTAAATTCATTAATCTGGAAGTTTTGACCGAAGACGATTGATTCTAGCCTTCAGATTGCAGAGATTGCTGCAAATATAGCAACCAGCATTTTTAATGATGGAAATCAAATACTTATTACTATTTTAGAGAAATTTGGCTTAAAAATTAGCAAAAATGTTTGTGTGTCCCTGGCTGAACGTGACAATCGTCGAATCTTTACGTCAAGAAAGAGGGGCATAACATCCTCGTTTGAAGCTCATAGAGCCAAAAAAATTAAAAAGAGTAAAGAAATTGAGCTGTTTGAGTAACAGGAAGGCATATACTATGATCCTGGAGCATTTTAGCATGTAAGTTTTAAAATTTATTTTCTCAAATTCAATTTAAAACTTTAAAGCCTTTTTTCTCAGTTTGTGTTTTTTTCACTTACGCGCATTGCGTTTCAAAAACTATCATACTTTGATGCATAAAACTTTACAGAATTATAAACTCTATCATAATCTTTAAATCCTAGCTATTTATAGTATTACATATTTGTAATTTTTTGAAAAATTTCAAAAATGTACCCTTTTATTTTTTAAAAATATTTTTTTTATTCTATTTATATAAAATCGCTACCATGTAATAAGGATATATTTGACTTTATAAATCAACTTATTGCTAGTAATTAGAATTACTATTTCAGAAAATATCATGCGCGTCGTAAAACTTACTATTTGTTTCTTACAAAAATTTTTCTTATATTTAAGTGCTTATTATTTTTAAAATTATGATTATATTTTAGGCATTTTATACTTTTTTGAAACTTTATTCCTTTATAAAAAATGTGTCAAAGAATTATTTCTAGTCGAAAATTGTTCATATTTTGTGCTCTCGAAACATTTTTAACACCCCTGAGACCCCTTTTAAACACTTTAAATACGTCTACTTCTCTCTCAACAACAGATATCTCAGTATTGAAAATAGAGAATGCAGGATAAGATTCGAAGGTCGATCAGATAAGACCCACCAACAGGATTCGTTTGCTTAGTATGCATATGAGTAAAAGCAGAAAAATCGTTAACAAAGTTATTTTTATAAGCGATTTATAAATACTATCAAATGTATTCGTTTTGGTAACTTTTCTAAATAATTTAAGAAATACTGATCGTAATTAAATTGGAAATTCTTCATTTTTTTTCTTACTGAAGTTTTTCAATATCCATGAATGTTGGATAAATTCTGAACTCTCATTGAAAAGACAAAATAGATCAACTTAAAGTAGAATAAAGACTTTGTAAAACATTGAGGTAGAACCAAGGTTACCAAATGAATAGTGTCGTCAACTCGTTACCGAAATCGTCGAGAGTCAAGAGCAAACAAAATCGAGTTTTTGAATTAGAATATTTTGAAATGTTAAATTTAACAATATAAAAAGGGCTGGTGGCTTGATGGCTACTAGAGTTGGACCCCACTTGGATATATCTTTACAAGATCCAACTAAAGGACTTAGCTTCTTCTCTGATCCTAAAGTGAGAAAACAAAACAAAAGCAAAGATTCCAAGGCTCAGACTACAGGGGGGGGGGAATCCCTCCCGAATGTAGGAGAAAAAACAGAACTTCACTACGAGGGTAGCAAAGAGACATCACCAAGCGCGCTGATTGGTCAAATTAAATAATGCGCGCTTCCCCAACTTCCTGTTACGCATTTCCGTCCCTTTTCACGAAATCACTCGCACAAATCTCCAGCAATCGAGAGGAAAGATGTTACACATCAAAAACATATCAAATTTCATGATTTAAAGTGCACACCAGCCTCAGAACTTTCAAGGTTCAACACATAGGAAAAGAAGACTAACTTTAAACGTACACAGTACATAATAAGAAAATAAGATACATAAAATGAAATGCCAGATTCGCATTGCTACGAGTAGATACAAAAAAGATAAATCAAATACGTATTTAAAAATAAGTTCTGTCAGAAAGTCAGTCAAATATTTAAGTGGGCATGTAAATGCAAGTAATTTTTTTTTTAAGTAGAGACATTTATAAATTAGAAAATAGTGAAATATATAGTGATAACTTTTTAACAAACATAATTTTTAATACTACATAAAAAGAGAATTTTTAAGAACTGCAATTTGCCGAACGCTGCTCTAAACAAAATATTGTTTTATGCACATTTGTCACCCTAATGTAGTAATTTCATTTACAAAAGATAATTATTTGTACCTGTATCTCGAGGTCGGGGCCCATATACTTGCTACAACAAATCCCTGCGCAGTGTATTTTATTTTTTAGAAAAAAAATATAGTCGTTGCAAATTTTACTAGCAGTTGCCAGCACATTTCAATTCAATCTAAAATAAAATTCCAGATATTTAAATAAGGTACCAGGTTTCCAAAGTATAAATAATAATATTTCAAGAAATATTTTCATACTAATTCTTTCATAACAAAAAAGAAAAGTATTTTTCAAATTCGGTCCAAATGTCGCCCCTGCTTCTAACATAGAGACAATAGTAAACACGGCCGCCTATCCGGTATAGTGGTCAGTGAAGCTGACTGCGGTGCCGCAGGGACTGGGTTCGAATCCCGGAGAAGGCATGGATGTTTGTGTTGTAATCCTTTCTTCTGTCTGTGTTGTTTACCCCCGTGTTATACGTTCGGTGGTGCACGGGGTTTATAAATGTTAAAAAAAAATAGTAAACACGGTAAGGAGCTATGGATATGATCATATAAAATTACTCTCCAACCAGGAGTATACAAGTAAGCGGGAAGATATATATAGGTCAGGATTAACCTTTAATTTGTTTTCTTTTATTTCTGTTTTTAGTGCTATGTTGTGAATCGCTTGATTCACCTGTTTGATTATATACAGTGCCGGTTTATCCATTGGACGCCCAGGGACCCGGATAAACTAGGCTTAACCAGGTTTCCTGGCCAGTGCGAAGGGGCCCGTAGATCTTCTGAGCCCAGGGCCCGAAATGAGTTTAAATCGACATCGACACTGATTGTATGGCATCCGGTTTCAATTACAACTTTAAAAAAAAACGCTTAACATAGTACTAAAGTACCATTAAGTTTTCACAACAAAAAATTAAATTTAGAACTTCGCTAACATTAATAACACTATGTGAATATTGAAGTGTTTTTCAAACAGGCTTTGTAATAAAAATCATTTACTCGAAAGTCCAAAGAAGCTGCAAGATTTTTTCTTTTATAACTTAATACCAAATGAATCTACAAGAAACTACCTTTCGATAGAGGTATAACTGACTAAAAAGGAAAACGAGCATTGTTTATAATCGTTGTACAACCGTAGGCGAAAATTGCTTCTTTCCCCGATTTTGTTTTTCTTAATTGTAAGGTTATTATTAAATTCATACCTTTATATTCCCCCAATTCATATGGAATTTAAACATTATAAGATTATTAGATATTTTCGTAAAGTAACTTTCGCAAAAATCCTTTTTGAGACGCCTTCATTAAGCTCGATCCACAGTGGGCTGCCAGTGCCACTATTAAACGAAACAAAAAAAAACCCCTCTTTTAATGCAGTATTGTCAGATCCAACACGAAATTTGCTATCAAATGAAGGATATTTAAAAGAGTAGACATTTATGAACAATCGGCCAACACACTATGAACAACCCCATTCTATTTTTATTAAACGTTGCAGTATTATCGGGAAAACGGGACTTGATTTTCCAATAACTATTTAAAATTTAGCATATTTATTCGATTTATTATAAGTTTTATTTTGAAAAATTCATACAAAATGTTGTTTGATTGATAGAACTACATACGGCCTGCGGCCGCCCCTTGGCTTGGCCGCCCGCGTGCGGTGCTCGCGCTGCACACCGGCTAGGATAGGCCCTGGTCAATGGGACAAACTGCTTCTTCAAAAGCTTTCTAGAAAGACCACACCTCTAAGCCGAACCACTTTGACCAGTTGTCTCCAATAAATGTCAAAAGTAAATTAGCCCCTTTTCGGAGAAGAAGCAAGGCTATCTGAATAAGAAGGCTTCGCCAGTCAAAGGGCTCACATGACCAAAGGAGGGAATGATATATTTTTTTGGCGGGACCCACGATTACTAACGCTTCCATTTTGTATGCTGACAAAGTTAATATCTGTTCCAAAATGTGTTTTTTATTATAACTTCAGGATAACTTTACCATTCTGGATTACTTTATATACCATAAAGAAAGGTACGATATTTGTATTATTGTATAACTTTACTGTTGTGTCATTATTGAATTTTTTTCTTTTAATTCTTGAGGACATGGTATAATAAATTGATGCTTATGTGCCAACATCCTTAATTATTTGTAAATTAAGATATTTTGTTTTATATGAGAAGTTAGAGTTTAATGTTATATTTTTTTTTATTCTGTCAAATCTTAGTTATCTTAAAACTTTTTTCATAACTTAACCTAAAGCTGCACACATTTTATAAAAAATGCCTCGTTATTGTTGTGTACCAAATTGTACCTCTAATAAGCCAGGGCAGCCCTACGTTTCAGTGTTTCGTTTCCCAAAAGAAGAAAAGTTGTTACAAACTTAGAAAAAGGAAATTCTAAGGGATTTTAAAAACACTAACAATAGTTTAGTGTACATTATATATATATATATATATATATATATATATATATATATATATATATATATATATAAAAATTTCCCTGAATCTTTCATTGTAAGAAAAGATAAAATTACAGACAAGACTGGTACTATTACTGAAATATTTAGAGTGTATCCAAAATTATCAGAGAATGCATATCCTTGCATTTTCCCTGGTTGTCCATCCTATTTGAATGAAAAAAATTAAAGAACGCTCAGTGACAATTCAACGAAAGGAAAAAATGAAACAATTAGACGAACAACTGTTGACTAATTTAATTCAGAAAGACGAAATAACCAGTTTTTAATATTTAAAAGAAAATCTGTTAATTCGAGAAAATCCTATATCTGATTTCTTATCTAAAAGTTATGTTCTTAAACATTATTGTGAAAGTTGCATAACATTTCTTTTTATTAATTGTGAAAATGTAATGCTGAAAATTTTGAGGCGGCAAATTTTATTTTTGAGCAAATGAAATTATTAAATTGAAATAAACATGGCCGTAAGTATAGCAGTAATTTAATGGTTTTTTCTTTCTGCATGTACATTAAATCTACTGCATGCTATTCCTATGTAAGGGATGAGGGGAATATAATTATTCCAAGTTTGAGAGTTACAGAGAGTTGCATCTGGATTAAATGTTAATCCACGTTTGTCAACTTTGGCGAATGAAAATTATGTACGAGGAAGATGTAAAGAACTAAAAGAGCACGAGAAACACGTAATATGACAAATTTATGAAATTTTCATCAAATCAGCGATTACATATAAGTGTAATAAAATTGTAGGACTTACAGAGAGAAAGGAGATGCAGCTACTACGATTCAAAGTTTTTTTATACTCTTCTTTATTGAGTAAAAAAAAAGAAATAGTACAAGTATCATTGAACCCTGTGAAGAACATGAATGCTGAAGATTTGCATTCTATGACTTTAGAAGTTTTGTCACTAATGGAAAAGGTAGGTTTTTCAGTTGTTTGTAATATAAGTGATAATAACAGAGTAAATAAAAATTGTTTTTCTAAATTGTATAATGGTACCATAAAGATGTTATTCAGAATCCAGCTAATAATACAAAAAAATTGCATCTTATTTTTGATTCAGTACATCTTATCAAATCTATACGAAATAATTTGTTGAATCAGAAAGATGCTGATTTTTCTTTAATATATCCTGATCCTTCAGAATTTTCTCAAATCCAAAAAGCATCTTTTTCATCATTAATTAAAATTTATAACGAAGAAATCAACAATATTGTTAAATCAGCTCCTAAATTATGTTTAAAAGCTTTGAAACCAACAAATTTTGAAAAAAAAAATGTTAAATTAGTTTAAAAAGTTTTTGAAGAAAGCGATGTGACTGCACTTAATATATTACAAGATAAATTAGGCTACCCAGAAATGTTTAGGGACACTGCAATATTCATCAAACATATTTTAGATTTCTGGCAAATAATGAATATTAAAAATCCAACTAAGGGTTAAAATCTTAAATTGAAAAACAGTATTCCTTTTTCGTCAATAAATGATGATAGATTCACTTTTTTTTCAAAATTTGTTCATTGGCTGAACTACTGGAAAAATTTTAAACAAAATAATCAAGAGGGTTGTTTCAGCGAGGAAAATTTTTTTGCTTTGAGACGTACTGTAAATACCATCCCAGAACTAAAAAAGTATCTTTTGACGGAGCAGAATTTCAAATATGTTTTAACTGGAAAGTTCCAAACTGATAATTTAGAAGCTAGATTTAGGCAATACAGACAAATGTCCGGATCAAATTATCATGTTACTGTGCAGGAAATTTTGCAAGCTGAAAAAAAATTGCGCATTAAAAGTGTGTTAACTTTGCACTCGGATAAATATGGTACTATTTCACTAAAAATTTAATTTCTAATCATTCAGGTGAGATATTTAATGTTAAAGTAGATATTAAGGATTTCAACGAAATATTAAACACTACCAATAAATCAGATGATATTTCAATAGAAAAGTATCAAGTTTTAATGTACATAGCGGGTTATTGTGTGCACAATATAAAATTCGAATGTTCCCCGATTGCAAATATACATTTGTCTTAGACAAGCAAATTAATTTCGACTCAGAAATTGTCGAAGAGACAAAATATTTGATACTTCTGGATAGAGGAGGTTTAAAAATGCCCACAGATATTGTTATGAAAGTCATTTCAACACAATATTTAATTTTTAATTTGCTAATATCGAAAACATTTGAATCAAAGTTTCTTAAAGTTGATTGCCAGTTTTCTTGCTTTACAAGCATAACACAAGCTTATCTGGAATTACATAGTTGTGGAATGTCTTGTATTCGTTTCATTCAACTTGTGTGAATTGTAACATACCTGCATTTTCATATTTAAAAAAAATATTCATTACATTTGGGAATATATGTTTAAATAATTATTCAAAAAAGCGCAGTGAAGAAATTTTAACTGTGAAGGATAACCGAAAATTAAAGAAATTTAAGGCCTATTAAATTATTTTATATTTTTCTGCTTTATTTAAATCTTCAGTTGTCGATTCGAATATTATTCATTGTGCATGCATATCCTAGTAATTAATTTTTTTTTATACTTTATACATTTTATGATAATGTTCAATTGTTTACATTATTTGAAGAAAAATTCTATTTATTTACGTTATTTGTTTAAATTATTTTCATAAAGATTTTAGCATTCAAAGTATGTAAAATATTATTTTTTAATTTCAAAACATTTGTTTGATTTTTACTTGTTTTTACCGTAGCATATATTTAATTTTAATGCATAAAAATAATGTAATTAATAGTTTAAATAATATCATCACAATTGCAAAAGATACAAAATTTGAACCTAATCATTATGTTGCCTCATTAATGATATATTCCATGAAAAGGTTTTTTTTTCAAGATTATTTATAGGTAAGTGTGTGTATATATATATTTACTCTAGTATATATATATATGTATATATATATATTATTTCCAATGGCGGATTACAAGACAATTGCAAACAAAATGAGAAGCAGAGAATATTGACAAAAAAACAAACAAAGGACAACACAAAAAATAATGAAAGAAAAAATAAGAAAAGAAACACAAGTTCACAGTATAGTCTATAAATCACACATTTTGTGTCTGGCCTCCCAATATCTGCTCCACATGGATCCAGAATTGAGTGCACGGCAGCTTGCCAAATGAATGGCGTCTATTTCTTCATTGGAGTCACACAGTTTACAAAGTGGACTCTGAGCAATGCCTATCATGTTTAGATGCTTAGATAGGCAGTCGTGGCCAGTGGTGATTCGAAAATCGGCCACAGCTCTATCTCGTGGCCATTTTGGAATATGAAGGAGTTTGCTAAACCACACCGTTTGTTTATTCTTTTGGTTGAATTTAGAACAGAAGTGCTCTCTGTAGTATTTCTTTATAATTCTTTTGGCGCTATAAAATGGAATTGTATTATTAGAGGTTTGTAAGATTTTTGTCCCCTTCTTCGCCAAGCAATCGGCATTTTCATTCCCATCAATGCCACAGTCGCCGGAATCCATTGCATGGCAAAGTCTACATGGTGTTGAAGAAAATCACCAATTAACAGTTGACATTTGAGAATATCCTTTGACAAAGGTGCCTCGATGGAAGATATTGCTTGGAGTGCCATATATATATATATATATAGTGTGTATAATCTAGAATCTATATTTGCTATATAATTACTATGGTGTCTAAAACTGTTTGCGTCATTTCTATATATTTGTATATATTTTTGCATACATTTTTTTATATAATAATATGACTCTAATGCTGTACTTTTCATATTTTCTTTGCAAGTAAATGTTTCTTTTTTATATTTTATTTCATTGAAATTATTTTATATTTTTGAATTTTGGATGAATGAATTATTTTAATTGAATATATTTTAACATACAATCCAGGATGTATTTCTGTTTCATAATTACTGTGGTGTCTAAAACTGTTTGTCATTTCTATATTTGAACATATTTTTACATGCATTTTTTCATAATATGCCTCTGCTGGTTTTTTATTTTTCATATTTTCTTTACAAGTAAATGTTTCTTTTTATGTTTTATTTGATTGAAATTATTTTATATTTTTGAATATTGAATGAATATTTATATATAACATTTTTAACATGTAATCCAGAATCTATTTTTGCATGCATTTATTTTTATATATAATTCTTTCTTTTGTTATGATTCATTGATTCTATGAGCATAAAAAAAAGTCCTTTCACAGGAAAAAGGAACTCCAGCAAAATGTTTATGAATTCACGCGATTTTTTTATTAATATGCCTCTAATGTTCTATTTATCAAATTTTCTTTGCAAGTAAAGTTTTTTTATTTTATCTGGTAGAAATTATTTTACATTGAGTCAGTTTTTTTCTTAGATTTTTCTTCCACTGTTATGAGCCTTTCACGAGTGATATTTGTCCCTTTTCCGGGAAAATATTAGACATCATTCTAGCGTTTTAATACATAACTTTCATCGGAAAATATTCCAAGTGAGAACTAAAAAAATTCAATAAAATGTGGAAATATTAGTCTATGACCTGAAAAGAAATAAATGTCGTAAGCTTTATATTCCTCACAAATCGAGTGCGCGTAGAAAAGCTTTCCCTCCTTTCGTGACGTCATATAATGGCTGTCACGCCCTGATGTCTTGAAGATAGCCTTGGCACAAGACTTTCGGACCCACCGATTTAACGAGCACATACTCCGTCTATACTCGGTGGTATTTAGTGGCATCGAACCCAGGCCCTCCGATCTAGAGTCCGATGCTCTATCCACTAGGCTACCCACGGCCCTGTAGATTATAGACTTGTGTGCCTCCAACGGATTTGAGCATTACGTGTCCGGCCTTAAGGATTCCTTTTATCTGTCAATATCGGAGAAAGTATTGCACTTGGTTACTGCAAACCGGTTCCTCTCAAGGATACGCCTTGGCGATCGACCATTTGGCTAGAAAAGAGAATTTGGCGTTAATAAAGTCCGGCCCACGGTATTGAAGATTTCCCCCGAGAAATCACAAACTGAACACATTCTCGATATTGACAGATAAAAGGAACCCTTATGATTGGACGTGTAATGCTCAATTTTGTTGGAGTTACCGATGTCTATAATCTACAAACGAGGGGGGGGGGGATTTCTTCTATTTTTAGTTTACAATGGACTCGATACACCTGACGTCATAATCACGTGATGATATACAAAACAAATAGCCACGTGTTTCATTCGACTGAGTATTTTGGCGGAATTTTCATCTACTATAAAAAACAAACGAAAAAAGATGTTCCAAAAGAATTTTCGACTAAAATGTGTGTACTTTTTAATTATTTCATTTTCAATATTTTTTTTTATCAAATGCGCTGACGATTTTTAAAGTTTTCAAAAGAGTCTGAAATATTTTCTGAACATTTCGAATTCGGAGAATTTTAATTTTGCAAACATACACAGATCAGGGTACCACTTCTGTGATCTATTCTGAATGCTCTGTATTTGTTAAGTATGTAGTTGATTATATATACCTACGGGTCTTTTTTTTCAAATTCCTACTATTAGTTCACACTCTCTCGATATTTATTTATCTTGTTCAAATTTTCAATCGTTAGTAAAATAAATTTTGAAGCGCTCGATTGAGCTGAAATTTTATGTACATGATTATTTTGGTTGACAATACAGTAATTTAATTACAATTAATAAAACAATTATTCTAAGAATTATAAATACATCCATGTTGGCATCATTTTTGGCGACATAGTGACCATTTTGGCGACTAGTGTCCAATAAAACATTCAGTTGAACTGAAATTTGAAACACATTTGTTTTGGATAGCAATGCAATACTTTAATGATAATTAATAAAAAATTGCCACTTAATGTTGTGATTCTGTCATATGTATACACATATTTATATTAATTGTACTTATTTGACAAAAAGTAACTAAAATAAAATTCTTACCTAAGAAGGAATTACTTATTATTTTTTTATATTACTTGCTTTTGTTACTTTATCGACAATTTTACAAGCACTATGGACAAAAATTTGAAACTGAACTGTCTCAATAACGAACTTTGTTGTGTTAAATTTTATTGGAATAAAATCTCAATCTTAAATTTTGCCATCCATTTAGTAGCAATACAAAATACTTTTTAATTTATAGAAATATCATCATAAGTTTGTTCATTTCATTTCTTAATTGTGTGTGTATAATGCTAATATATATCTATACATTTTCTATGCAGCAGTCATTTGAATTTTTATTATACTGTATGTTGATAAATGCGTCGACTTCAAAGCATTTCAATTTTGCAGACACGAAAAAACAAACCAGGGTACTACTTCTGGGACCTATTCTGATTTTCTAACTGATGAAAAAGTATGCAGTTGAACTCACCTACATTTTTTTCTTTTATCTCTTTATATAATTATTTTCACTAATTTAACAAGCACCTAGATAAGAATTTTAAACTGAATTGGCTCAGCAAAGTCATTGTTTTGTAATTTTCAGAACAATACACTTACAAATACAAATGAATTAAGGAAGTTCATGTGTACTTTAAAAAATATGCATCCATAAATGTATAATGCTGTATGGTGAAGAACATACAATACATTTTAATAATTTGTGAGATTCATATTTCACTATTTTTCCAGAAATCAGGGAATAAATCAGTTCAATACTGAAGAGCATGATCATATAGAAATTGAGAAGCAAGTATCTATCAATATTTTTAAAACACTGATTGCATTAACTTTTCCCAATATTAAAAAAACATTTATGATAAAAGAAAATTTCTACTTATCAATTTTACTATACTACAACTGACATTTTAAATTTCATGTTATTTTTATTTTACATCTTTATAAGCTAAAAATTCATGAGTAGTTACATATACATGCATAATTATGTAAAATTTTTAAAAAAATTCTTTTAATACAAGGATAGCGAACGTTAGATTCTGATTACAGCCAGCACTTTCCATTCCTTCCTGGATAAGCTTGCCTTTTACAAAACAGAATAGAAGCAGAAGGATATTGTACAGAAAAATAAATTCATTGCAAATAGTGATTTGCATATGAAAACCTTAATAAAAGGTTTCATTGCAAGAGATTTTTTTAGTGTATTCAATTTAAATATTGAAAATACCTTAATGTCCACCCAAAATAATATTTTGCAACCCATTGATATGTTTTTGGTAAAATTAAGGACAGGTATGTCCAACACAAGCACAATAGAACATATATTTGGTTAATCTAAATTTTACTTATTTTACACATCTTCACAGAAATTAACGAGAGGTACTTCAGTATTTATCTAAAATTAGGATGCAAAAATCTGATATGTAACCATATATGTCGTATCAAAAACAAGTATACATACATATAAATCAAAAATTTGTTTTACTTAATAATTTTAGAATATTACAGGGAAAAAGAAAAAAACGTTTTCGAGAAGCATTCACTATAGAAATGGAAAAAGGTTTTAATTTACTACAGCTTCATTAATGCTTATACTTTATGATGTGAATCAAGTACCATTTTCAAATATTAGAAGTCAAAATCATCATTTAACATTTTTAAAATTACATGTAAAAAAATTATGCAGCATTTTGAAAGTCTACTCCCTGCGCTATTTTAGGTAAAAGATATGATTTATCGAGAATTGAATTCCAAATATGATAATAAATTAAGGCATTAAAATTTTTTAATAAAAATGTGTGTATAATAGAATATGTTTATGTCCATATATGGAATATAAAAGTCCTGCTCACTCTTACATGATCAAAATAAAAAAGTCATTTTTGAATCCATAATTCTTTTAAAAAAATAATAATAATAATTGTAATGCATTTGTGTGGTATCTATTAGCAGAATATTTGTTTTTCAGAGTCTGACTGTGGCATAAACCTATCAAACAGATGTACAAATTTTTTTACTATGTATTACAAATAAGCATTTATAGGTATTTGCACAATTTGTAGAAGATTTATCATTAGATTTATTTTTACATAAATATAAAAGACTCATGTATATTATTATTATCCTGCTTATAAGTCCTGAATAAATTTGTTGCATTGAGTTACTTACAAATATTGACACAAGAAGAGTACTTGCATCAATTGTATATTTATTGAGAGTTAGGATCATGAAACCAAATATGGCTTTATGTATAGACATTTGATTCTGTGGGATGTTGTTGCAATATACAGCTTATAACTGGAACTGTTCCTGCTCATAGGCATCATGGCTCATGAACACAGTAATAATAATAATATAGTTTTTTAAAGTTCTTGATGTGTTTTTGCCTGGCAAAATTATTTGGCAGTTTAAATACATAAGTTACAAATTTTGGAATGGTATGAGTACTCATTTAGCATTTCTTTGACAAACTTTGAGGTAATTTAATATTTTGCTCAAGTATAATTTGGAAAACTGAAGAGTTTCTTGAAATTTAGGATTTTCCTGGTAAACTAATACTATAATTAGTTAATTATCTTGCTTATAAGTAGTAGAAACTGTGGTTTTGATTAAAATGGAACTCAATTTATTCATGATAAACTTTAGTAACTTGTTGATGTATAATAATGATTTTAATCTAAAAAAATATATTTTCACACGTTTTAACTTCAGAGTGAGAATTCTGTATCTTTTTTCCCTCTCTCTGTCTGATGTTTTTTATCTTCCATTTTTTTTAGTGTAAATATAAGTATATGTAAAAAGATACATTAGATACATATTAGTGATAACAAAATAATGAAATGTCAATACATTTCTCCAAATAAGTTTTTAGTTTGCATGCACTACACATACAATACCTGGTCAAGATACATAACCAGTAGAAATTACGAATGGAAATTTTATGTAACTATTCATTTTTATATATATTGTATTGAACTTTTTCTATCTTTTTTGCAATTCATTGTGTTGTAAAAATAAAATTCATTTTCATCATTGATAAATATTTATTATTATTCAAAAACTTTCATATTAACTCAATCCAATATGCTAATTTCTATTTTGCTAGTTTAACTTGTATTTTGGAGCCATCTATTGTTTATAGATAAATTATATGTAATTCAATAAGAAAAATACATTTAAAACTGAGGATAGTTAAATTGAATTTCTGAAAATCATTGCACCTTTTCTGATGAAACATTTCCTTAATATATATATAGTATAAAAACTTTTTAAAAGTAGATCAACATGTTATAGGCACTTTGTACAATAACAAGTTTAAAAAAGTATTGAATTTGTTATTAAAAATTGTAGATCTTCTGTACCCAGTGCTCGAAATGAGCTTAAACTAGCACTGTTTGAAACACAAAGTATTTATATATAAAATAATGATACTAACTTTAGCTATAAAAATCACCAGGTTTGTAAAAAAAACTTTTTTAGTTTTAAATTGGGGCACATTTTAGCAAGTTTGAGTTTTATTACACAACTTTTAAGTACTAAAATATAGTACTACAATATATTATCATGTAGTTAGGTACATCATGAGAATATTCAGTTTTATCTGCAATACTTGAATTCAAAAATCTAATTGCAGTATTAGCTGAGGGTGATATTTAGATACATCATTTTCAGTAGTGTTCCATCACTTCGAAATATTGTTTCTCACAGCAACCTGAGAATGTTTGGGCCAACAAGAAAAAAATTAATGATAAAGCTTCCAAGTTATATAGACTATTTTTAAAACAAAAATTAGCCTTGAAAACAATCTTAATTAAATAACAATGAGAACTCAAAACATAATCAAGCAGAAATGCTTTTAATAATGAGAACAGAAATAATTAACCATTTCACACTACAAGAGTTGATTGGGATCAAAAATATTTTTAATTCAATTTAAGAGTGGAAAACTGCTTTAAAATGAAACCAAAACCTAAGCTCTTCAGATATCTTTAAAACTAATTTATTATCAGATCTGAAATTTGGTGGCAAGCTTCTCAATGATATGGGTCACAAGAAAATGTGAAAAAATTGTTTTTGAAATGTTTAGGGCATTGTGTGGCCTTAACATAGTATGATTTGTACCAATACATTGTGAAGCTTTTAAAAATGTTATAAAATAATAACATTTAGCACTTTGATAGTCTTAATAATTATTACCTACAAATGTTTGAATTTTTTTTATATAAATCATTGTCTCCTTGGAAAAAAATACAAATCATACTAAAATATGGGATTAATTTTAGAAATTATTTGAAACATGCTAAATTATTTTCATTAAAATTTTTACATTTTGGAACATACAAAATTTTCTTTAGCTAGTTTAAATTAGTAATTAAAATTATTTAACGTGCATCATTTATCAACATTTAATTTTAATATTACATGATTTTATACATGTGAAAGTTTTATTTTTTTAACTAAGAAATTCATTGCAATTTAAAAAATGCATTTTTCATATTCTTTTGAAACACTATCAGTGACATTGCTTCATTATGTACTCATGAAGAGTATTTTTTCTAAGATGTATTTAAAAAAGATTTTTTTTGTCAGTTTCAATCTTTATTTGCATTAATATGGATATATAAAATTGAAACATTGTTATTGTACACTAATTTTTTAAACAACTGTTCTATAAAAATTCCCAAGACATAGTAAAATCTTGCGAAATATTTGATGAATCTGTAATGAAATAACACATTTGCCAGCTTTGATTGTCTGACTTTACTTAGTAATTATCATTTACAAAGATTTGAAATTTCTTTTAGAAATTTCTCTTTAGACGGTCTTCAAAGTTTAAAAAAGAAAATACACTTTCACTATTAACTTAAAGAGAAAAATCATGTTAATACATAATTTTTAGAAATAATGATTAAATGTTATTGGATTATTCTTTATTACAAATTATTTCTTATGAGTTATTGAATTGCATTTAAATTGTCTAATATATGTAAACCAAACAAATATTTCCATGCAATTTTAAAAAAATAAAAGAATGATTAACATTAAAAACTTTGATGTCCAAACAATAATACTGAAATGGATTTTCAAGAATAGGAAAAAGGAAATTTTATATAAATATTAGAAATAAGTTAAATTAACAGACTTTTTCATAATTACAAGAAGTTTCTATTTAAAAAAAATCTAATCAATGTCACAAATTTGCTAAGAAATAAATACCTTTGCTTACAAAGAATGGATGAATGTATCCATCTGCTCTGAAACATGACAAATTCCAGAATGTAAAAATAATATTGTTAAGGTCGAGGTTCCAGAATTTTAAAGAGCAAGTCAATTCTTCAGGAGCAATGAAAACTTATCCTTTTAAAACAATCCTGAGAAATGCCACAGAACTAGAATTCCCTTAATAAATCCCAGAAGTTCTTCACAGCACTCAGACACAACTAACAGTATCTAGAAATACAAATAAGTAATGTATTCAGGTAACGGTTATACATTTACGTGGAATCTCTATTATCCAATCATCATAATAAGTTGATTTGCAGTCTCTCGTCCTATTCAACAGCCGAAGTATTAACTAATCGCTCTTGCTGACTTTTCAGTAGTATAAACAAATTTTTGTTTCGGCGAGCCACTCCCTATTTACAGTCTACACGAATTTTTCGAGAAAAATTCGCTTAGATCATGAATTTTGATATCAGTATATTTCTCATATTTCCAGAAGCAATTTGCTCAATAGAGCGTTGCATAATTTTTTTAATCACAATGTGGCTGGCACTAATAAAAAATAATTACTAAACCTAAAAATATACAAAAATTCGAAGCCAAAGGATAGAAATATAAACTAAACTTAAATATAATACTATAGACTAAAACTATATATATATATTTAGTCACAATACAAAAACTAAAATAGTAGAAAACATATTAAAACTATTTAAAGTACTAAAAAGAATTTAAAATAATAATGTTTGCAAATTCGAAAGTTAGCGCGCAATCACAAGTGTCATACCATTAGCTGTTATTTGTTTACATGATAGCACGTTGTTAATCACGTGATGATAGCCACGATCGCAGCGCCCTCTAGTGATGAATCGACTCCATATATTTGAAGTTGAACATTTGTTTTTCCAGTTTCATTCAATGTTTTTTAAAATTAATCTAAATTTTTATCTTTTAGAATACTATGATTATTGTATAAAGACAGAGAGAGAGAGAGAGAGAGAGAGTCAAAATTTCTCTACAAGGGAATTAATGACGGGATGAATAAATACTAAACAGAACTGAAAAATTTGAAATTGCAAGTTTACTAGACAATAGATTTTAGAAATAAGGTATGGAGAAAAAAAAAGAGTTAAATATAAAATATGGGTGCTACAGTATTATAAACATTCCTTATATAAAAGTGGGATTGGACATATTTTGCGTTCAACCCCACTTTTATATTGAAATGGCGCACTAATCCGGAGGTAAGAGCCCGCGATCTGGATCCAAAACCAAGTAACTTAACCACTACACCAAAATGATCCCCATGGTGCCGAGGTTGTTACTGGCTTAATATAAATTAATGGAATCGCTACAATATAAATTATTTTATAAAATTCATTAGAAATATGGTTGTTTATGAAAAAAAAAATTAAGATTAAATTAAAAAAAAACATTAAATGAAGCTGAAAAAAAAATGTTGAACTGCAACTATATTGTTCACTAAAAATAGAAGATTCAAATATTTGAGTTAGCACCTATGATTTACACTATATTTTAGCTCTCTCTCTCTCTGTGTGTGAGTGAGAGAGAGAAGCTAGAAAATCAATAAATCTGCAAACATGTTAAAATAATAGAAAACTTAAAAGGAATTTAATACAATATAAAGACCCTCAAATTTAACAATTAAATATTATAATTCTTAATTATTAAATACCACAGAAATAAATCTCGCCGCTAGAATTTCATATTCGAACCTTACAGCAGGAGCGCTACAGCAAGAATGAATTTATTAGGTTCGATTAAGCCAAGGATGTGTGGAACTTGGCGATTTTCAAAAAGAGGCAAAAAATATCAAAGTAACCCACCCTAGTTTGCAGATTATAGACTTGAAAGCCTCCAACAAAATTGAGCTTTACTTATCCGGCCTTAAGGGTTCCAATTATTTGTCAGTATCACTTTTGATTGGCATCTCCGTCCTGGCACTTACTTTAAATGGTAATTTTAAGCAAAATACATTTTTTCTTTTTCTACTATTTCTTGAGTATTTTTAAATAAAATTATGTATATTTACATGCTGGAAAGATGCGCTTTACTGTTCATTTTTTAAAAGTAAGTTTAAATTTTGAGATACATGTTTATTCGCTTTGTTTCATTGTTCTCACTGCTTTTCTTTCAAATTGCATTTGTTATTGATGTTCGTTTTTTTCGGTATAATTATTGTATGGTGAATGATTCGTCAGGAAAAATGTTTGTTTTTTAGAAATTTCTCCACAGACCAATAGCAAGTTATAAAAATGAGTGTTTTTTGGTTAAGCCAAATGACGAAAAAGAATAAACCGATTTTATACTATTGCGATTTTATGCCGAATTTTATATTACATGACTGAGTTTCTTTCAGGTAGTAAAATTTTCAGGTGTAAATATTGAAATTGAATTTACCTTCCTGAAGGATTGGAGATTCAAAATTTGGCTTGCATTCAAATTATACTCTCAAATGTAAAAAATGACGTCTATTGAAAGGATTCTGGACTAAAGAGTAGAATAGGTGGTCCCTTGGATTTGGCGATGTTTTTTTAGCTTCCAGAATGAATTTGGCTCTTCATTTCTTCAAATTCGCTACACGGCTATCACTACATATAGGTAGTTTGGCGACAGATTCTAGTTGACAAAAAATTGGCTTCACCTAGAGGCCACCTATTCTACAGTTTAATCCTTTCATTGAACTTCTGACATTGTAGTGTTTTGCATACTTGGCTGTACATCATTTCAGTTATGGAAATACTGGAATTTTTTCTTAGAACTTAAAAAGTAAATTAATATAAAAACTTTGATTTGGCAACTTCTTTAGTTTTCACCAAGTTATGATTATCCTTCGACCTCGGAAAATAGTAGTAGTCTTTCAAATTGGGTTACTTGATTTATAGTAAAGCGTGCATAGAACTTTATAGAATTACTAAAATTTAGTCTTTGAATCTTGCATCAGAGTTTCATCTTTTGTTTTTAATTCTCAATCTATCGATACATCCAGACAAGATTTCATAAATGTATTATTTTTGAGTACTTATATATTAGCATCAGTGCAGCAAAATTTGTGTTACATGAATCATACCATGCTATCAAAACCATAAAAAGGTTTTTACTTGCGTAATATCGCAAAAATCGCCAACTCTATTAATAAATCGCCAAGTTGCAACCCCAAATTCATATGTATTTTATGCGCTGAATTGGCAAGCAGTCACTTTGTTTCATGTAATGTCACTAATAGGTTGCAATAATACTTAAGTACCAAAGTGTTTTTTATATCTTATTAAAAAAAGCCCCAACAGTCAGATTTTATACAAAAATGGCAGGATTTGCTTTGCACAAACTTCCTGCAGTAACATTGATTCAGCAGTACCCATTTTTCACTACTTGCATATTGTACCATTGACCAATTTGGAAAAATAAAATATTTTGCTATATGTTGCATTGCTACTGAGCATGCAGAGGAACTGCTTTCCACTATTGGCTGCATATTGTAGCATTTGGCAACCTTTTTCGATTTGAGGAAATTGGTTGACAGTATGAAACATAAGTATGTATGTTTCTTCTTACCTTTATCCATTTTTTTATTTGCTATGATTATTATTAATGTTGATTCACAAACTACATTTCTTGCTGTTAAGTACTTTTCTTTTTATTGATGTTTGACAAATTTTGGTGCATTTAGTGCTAAAGATATGTTAAGTTGGTACTTATACTATTGACAAATTTTCCCAAATCATTTTCTGAATGGTATCATATACGCAAACAAGATTATTGTACTTGTACATGCATGGAGACACAATTTTTCACTATTGGCTAAATATTACAGTATCTGGCAACATCCTATCATTTGACAAATTTAGAGTAGTTACGTAAGTATAGTTAATTTTTTCTTCACAAGTACAATGAAATATGTTACTTCTCATTGTACCTATACCATCAACTAGTTCCATCAATCAATCAATGCCATGATATAATCCCAATAGTGGGAACAATTCCCAAGCAAGTTAAACTGTATAATAATGACAGCATTTAGCAACATTTTTTGAATCGCCAAAATTGTTTGATATTATATTGTTTGACCCATCCGGTACAGTGGTTAGTGACGCTGACTGCTGTGCTGTAGGGCCTGGTCTCGAATCCCAAAGAAGGCAAGGATGTGTGTAAATGTATAGTGCCTTCGTGACATGGGGGTACTCTAAATAGCCGTCGAGCTGTAAGTCCTCTCGTGAGGTTGGTGGAAGGGGAAGAGAAGTGGGAAGCCCCTGACCACACACTCCCAGGATTTTCTCCCTCCAAATTGAGGTGGAACCGAGCCAAATCGTACTGTAACCTGCATGTTGTTCAAAGCTATGGCTAACGACAGGTGTACAATATAGACTGATGCTACTTCTACCAAAATTTTTCTTTGACTTTTTTGGAAAGTCCAAGAACAATAAAAGAGGCTTTGAAAATGTACAAATTGCTAAAGGTAGTTTTATTGTGAAAGAATATCTAAAAGTTTATGAGAGAGAAAAAGTTTTCCCAGCTTAGACTTTATAGTTTTTTTAAAATGGATACTTGTGTATTATCCCACCAATTGCTAACTTTATTAATAATTGGGATTGCTAAGTTCACAACCCCAATTCCCTGTGTGTCGTATGTGCTGAATTGGCAACCAGGTACTTCATTTCATATTTTGTCACTAATAGGTTGTGATAATATGTATGTACCACAAAATGCCTAATATGTAAAAAATCAGAGAACTTAAAAAATTTGTGCAGTATTTCAGAAAAAAATTGAAGTATTACTTATGTGAAGAATTTTAAACCTCTGTCTAAAGATTTCCTCAGAAAAAAAACTTTTTCAAAGTTGAAATCAGCAAAAACTAGGTAATAATGCTGGAAGAGCTTCATGCAATATAAAACAGGTATTTTAGGAGATTATTATTATCAATAGAAAAGTGCAGCATGTGTTTGAAAAATTTCGATCTGGTGATTTTTCCCAATAAAATGAATTGAATGGAAGATTCAAAATATCTCTGAAAAATGATACTCTGAATACTTATGTGAAAACAAGTCCAACTGTGTATCTATTATACTGACAGTACATTAATGTGAAATATTACCCCCATCACTTGTTATTTGTTATCACTCAATATTGCACCATGACTACACTTGGCTCTTATACAAAACAATTGTGAAATTAAATTAAGAATATGAAATTTTGCATTATCAAGCTTAGTTGCCAGATCTTTCTCTGGCCTACTTACATTTTTTAAAAACATTTAGATCAGTTTATTCACTTAAAAAAACACTTCTTATGCTGTAACCTAATATAAAAAGAGGTTTTTTAAACAATTTCATATGACTAAAATAAAGCGTTTTATTTTTTTTTGTAAACATTTAAACATCTTGTTATTTTTTAGGTTGTTGCAACTATTTCATAGTTTTTCGGTAAAATCCTAGGAGAGCCTACACCGTTGGCGACAAACCGAAAAAAGCACCAAGCCAGAATGAGATGGCACCAAGCAAACCCGACAGTGGCTGCAGGTGAATATAGTGGGACACGGTAAATTTTTTGCATAATGAAAATATATGTGATTTAAGATTAAAAAAATATAAAAACAGCTCTTACTTTCTTACAGCTGATCTTTTCCAAGTGGAGTGTACAGCGTGGCAGCAAATTTTCAAAAAGCTTTGAAGGTCTCATTGTGAAGCGAATGATCGTGGGAGCACCTATATTTCTGTGAGGTAATGTGTGGTCGAACATACCTTTGTACATAATCATTCATACATCTTCCAAACCACATTTTAGTTAATTGCAAAATATCATACTTAATTTAATTTCCTATTAGAAAACCACAAATTCTTTCTTATACTTCTGCAAATATCATGCACATTCGTACCTTTTTTCGACACCTCCATTCAAATCCATCCAAACAACACTCTTTCGGTTGTATAATAATTGTCGTCCTCATCACTTAACCATGGTTCAAAATTACGAGGTCCGTTGCCAAAAACCCTCGTGCGTCATTAACATTCACTCACTCATTCGATTGCATAATCTCATTTACTCATTACATTAAGGACATTCATAACTCGAAGCAATCAATCCTTCCTTCATACACCATTCATTCAAATCTTTCTTACCTTCCAAATCCAACAAAGTAAAAAATTGTAAGGTATATTCACTCACACACACAGCCATACTTCCACCTCGGCACCCAACAACAAAAGGATGAAATTTGAAATGCCCGCGGACAAAATATGAAAATTCCAGAAATAGTTAGGTTTACCATATCGTGTATCAAAGTAGGGTTACCAAGATGGCACAATTATCACCAACCAAAATAATTTGCGTCAAGGGTGTGGGCTCTCCTAGGACTGTGAACCATTTTTTCAAATTTATTGTTATTGAAAGGTACACAGTATTGAAAATTTTTTAATATACTTTTTGTACAAATGAGATCCTTTTTATGTATTTTTTTATTTTCATAATTTGATGTAAGTTTTTTTCACAATTTTAGCTTTTTTTTTACCTTAAAGAAATTTTGTAAAATGATCTGTAAGATGCTACAAATATCCTCATATCTCAATTTAAAAAAAATGTCACACATTGCAGCATGCTCTAATAACATCCTCTTCTATGGAAGACAGTAGCATAAAAAGGTTGGGGTTTGGGGGTTATAACCTTCCCTATATGACTAACAGATTTTTTATTTTTAGCATAGCACTATGTCTTAGTGCTTTTGTTTATGCTTTTTTTAAAAACATAACCTCTCTCGTAAAGTAGACTGTGTACATCACTGGTCAAGGAAGTAAATGCTTAAAGATTTGATGATAAATTTTTACTGCTAAAGAAGTAAAATTATATTCTAGGAAATATGCAACTAGCTTTGCATGGAATAAAATTAAGCTGGGATAAAAATTAAAATGTTGAAAATTAGAATCACTTTTATTGAAATAAGCAACCAATAATATATTTTTTTATTTCAATTAAAAATTGGAAAGGGGGGGGGGGAAGGGCAGATTATTAATACTTTTTAATTCTTTTGTAGTTTAATTTTAATGGATCTACCAACAACGAATTTTATTTGCAAAAATACAATTAATAAATTTTTTACATGTAATTTTTCTAAAGGGAGATTTTAAAAGTAAAAAAATAAGTTTTTTTATTTAAATTTTTTAAAATCAATTTATGCTTTGCCTTACTGTAAAAGTGAAGTCCAGTGATTTAGTGGTAGCGAGTTGCGCTTCCACACCACAGATCTTGGGTTCAACCCATTGGCTGGAAAATTTTGACTTACCCTTTCATCCATTTGGCTGGTCAATAAATGAATGCAAAGCTTTCTTTGAAATTAAACACTGGAAGCTTTGCATCAGACTGACCACATGATTTGAACATCTGCTCATGCACCTCAGTGTCCAAGGTCTTGAAAATCAACATGGGCACAGTAGGTTTTGACCTGCATGGTCTCTTGCATCACTGAATTTATTTTACTATAAAAGTGTTCATAATATTTTATATTCTGAAAGATTTCAAAATCATTTTATAATATGTTTATAAAAGCAGAAATAGAGATTTCTTAAATTTAGATTTCAGTTTGTTTAAATTCAACTGTTTGACTAGGTTAAGTAAATTGAGTGGGAGTGCAATGTTGGGGTCCAGAAAATTTTTATCTTAGGCTTTTTACTCTTACTTAAAAAAAGTGTATTATTATTATTGCAAAAAATAGAGGTATGTAAATCAGTTTAATTAGTCCATTTTACAGTTTCTTCAAAAACCAAAAAATATTCATGTTCTGTTATTTGAGTTACAACATAAGATGTTGAAAAGACTAAAAGTTGTATATAAAACTGAAATGAAAATATGTAAATTTTAAATCTTATAAAGCATTAATGATATGCAAAATTATTAGTTCTAGTAAATAGAAAGCATGAAACTTAAATTTAGTTAGATCAGACACATTTATCATTGAAGCAAAACTAAAAAAAAAATTTGTTTCACTTCTTCAACAATGAAAAGCTCATTACTTGAGTGGCTATTTGAGATCGTGCAACAAATTTTTTAGCTTTTTAAGTTTAACTTCATCCTGTAGAAGATTTTACAAAATTCATCATCTGTGAAATAACGTGATCAGCAATACCTCAGTACTACATTTTGTATTAATTAAAAGGAGAATTTTTTTACCATGTGAACATTGTGTTCTTCATACTTCAGGGGAAAATATTAAAATTGAAAAATTTCAATGTCTAATGTTTTGCAAAGATCAAACATTTCATTGTGATAATATTGAAAGTTATTTAATAGTATTAAAAAAATACTGTAAACTGATACATGGGGCTACCTAGATAAAATAATTAAAAAAGGACTGATTGATTTCCATCAAGTTTAAAAAATAATCTATTCGTAAAAGATTTAATTAAAAAAGTAATTTAAACATTACCATTCACACTAGTCAATTGACAGGATTAAAAAATACTGTTATGCTATCTCCATGTTGGAAAAAAAAGAAGCAATGTAGCACTACATCCACTAACAGTCAAGTCTGATGGAAGTTTTGTAATTACATAATAACACTGGCAACAAATTTTGAAAAAGTTTGAGCTTCCATGATGAATATAATCAATTCGTAATGAATTAACAATGCTAAACACAAAAATTATACTGTAAAAGCTGATTTGTGTGTGTGGCTGCATTTTTTTTGTAATGTGTATACATAGCTTAGAGAAGAATATATGTATGTATATTGCAATACATGTTAGGAATACATTAATCTTTTTGGACTTTCGATTTTTAAAATTTATTCCTTATGATAGATGCGAGAAACATCTCTGTTGAGTGTCCATCAGTAATAAGCCAATATTTCCATTTACCAATTACTCTGGTATTGTTATTCCATGCTAGAATTGCCATGATGAAAATATTTGCAGTGCTTATTATTGACCTACCCTCACATATCAGTGAGGAAATTCAAGTGAGAATACAGAAGAGGGATCTTCAAGGCAAGGATATAGTGTAGCCAATATCCTGAAGTAAGACCTCCACCAAATCCATATAGTTTTCAGCTTTGTCATTTGCTGGAAAGTTTGTTGACATGAGTTTGAACTGCTTCCAAACCTTTAAAGAAGTTTCCAAAACTTAGAATCCTTGAAAAGCTGTTTACCGAGGCTTTACAAGAATTCCTTTTTTAATCTTTGTTGTACTTAGTTGAGGAAATTTTTCATGCAGTCCATTCTCATCTATAGCTTTTAGAGAATTTTTTGCAAGGCTAAGTTTGATATATGAAGGAATGATGATTTTATGTGGTTTTGAAGGGATGAATTTTTCCAGTGTTAAATGAGGCTCTCTGAGGTCAATTTTTCTCGATGTACAATTGCTCTGCTGCTCCACACATGAAGAAAATAACAGTAATTTGTATATCTTATCTGCAAGCCCTTCAACAATGACTCTACCTGCAGGTCAGCACATATCTGTCAACCATACTTACCACAGTAAGTCATCTGCAAAAGCTGTTCTCGATTGTGGTTTCTCTAATGTAGGCAGCATGTGTAACAGGTGTGGGTGGTAACTTGTCCCCATTATTCAATAGAACCATCTTCAGATCTTCTCAGTCTCATAACACCTATAAACTTCTGGCATTCATTCGGCTAATATGCAGTACAAAATTCTTTTAGAAAGTCGTCACTGTCACGGTAAAACACAAGATTTTCTACTTTTTTTTACAGTTAAATTCAAAGAGCAGATGACGCGTGTGAATGAAAAGTCATTTGGATATTTTCTTCAAAAGGATTCCACCTTTGAAAACTTGAGGCAGATACCTTTACTTAATTTTTGGGCAAACCCAAATCTTGAACAAGATCATTCAGTTCAACCAAGGTAATTTTATGTGGAGAACTTATCTTCGAAACATGAAAAGTCATCACCATGCTCAAGATTAACACCATGCTGATCTTGAAACTTGAGTTTAATAATGTGACACATCAAGATCCCCTTGTCTATACTACTAAAATAATCTATGGGCGGCTCAGGAATTGGGAGTCTTTCGCCTTGTCAGATGACTAGTAGCGTAGCAAATAACGTATTGAGATATTCAGTAAAAGCTTCAGAGGTGATGCTATATGACACAATCATGGTGATTTATTTAAATATGTAGAAAATAAAATATAAAATAATATAATAAAATGTGTAATTGATTATAAGACATCTATTACATTATATCAGAACCCCTTTTTTTTACACAAAAACACAAATATCTCTGGAACAAGAGCTGATCTGCTTTCTTTTAATATTCTTGTTTAGCACTTTAAAATCATTCAGGATTGTGTACTTTTATTACGAGAAGTAGTATCATTGTTTTCCTGTGAAATTGGACAAATAAAGACAATGTAATATTATGCAAACGAGGTGATTATTTTTAAGTTTGATAATAAATTTTCCTGTAACATGTAAAATTTTATCCCCCCCCTCCCAAGTATAATGGAATTTAACATTTTCTTTCCTTTTCAATGAATGTATTACATTTAAAAATTGGCTGTAGAGAATGAAGACGCAATTCTATTTGCGTAAGCACACCTGTGGTTTTCATAAGCCATAAATATGATTCCTGAAAATAATTTTGAATCTTACTTATTTCTAGAGAACTTAGTATATTGGAATAGTATTTCCAACAATAATAAATGAGGGTAAGCTCATTATAAGAACAAGAGGTTAAAATTCATATATGATCAATAGATAACAAAATGTAAGAATTATTTTGACTCATTTTGTTTGAATTTTGATGACTGGCTTCGAACTGCTCTGATGTCATTAATTTCTTCAAACATTCTTTAAAATAATGAAATCTGTTGGCAGTTTTAGATGCATAAATCTTTTAGTATTACACCAATACTTCAACTGGGGAATCTTGACATTATGCCCGTTCCTATGAATTACAAAAACATGATTTCAATGAACTTGAATAATCTTAACTGTGCAAGTAACAATTAATACTGGTACATCTTCCTTTTCTTTTAACTGTATAATATGCTAATAATTCTCCATTTTTTATGATAAAAGATGTTTTAATTTATTACTAAAAAAACCATCCCCCCCCCCCCAGTTTTAACTCATATTAGATTGAAATGTAGGATCTGTGGATTCCTTAAAAAAAAGTTATTTGTAGCTATCAAATTTTGGCTGGCTGATGATTAATATGCTCAAAATACCAAATATTTGTATGTTGAGGTTTGATTCATATGTGTTTTGCTTATTGATTGATATTGGCCTTTGATTTACAGGAGGGGAATTGCATCTTATGATTTAGGCATAGTTATAATTATCAGGGGCATCACCTTTTACTACAGTGTTTATCCATGTGGAGCAGGTTTCTTTTAACAATGCCATAGGATGGAACTTGAAAAAGCATTAAAGAAAATTTTAGTTTTCCTGGTTAAAAGTACCATTGTAACAGAGATTAGACTAATTTTATCCAAAAACATGCTTTATTTTCTGGATTTATAGTTTACTTATGGACATCACTCTTTGAAGCAAAGTGAGAGCTATTTCCTATAGACCTTCAAATTTTAATCACAGTCAAGTAGCACCTGAGCTTGCATCCAACTTTTAGAACTTGAGAATCTTTTAGCTTTGATTGACTTAACTTGCATCTGCTGTCCTACATCATGAGTTTTTAGTTGCCTCATGACTGCAGCTCACTGGGGGAGGAAGGAATAAGGAACAATGCCTTTCACGAAATTGCAAGAATGTCCATTTTACTACCATTACCTCTTCATTTCCTTGGTAAAATTATTAAATTTATGCAGTGATCAATTTATATATTTCCTTTCTGTAACCATGTTTTCAATTCTTACATGATTTCTTCTATATGTATTATTCTTTTCATAGAAAAAACATAAATCAAACAAACTTTGGGCAGTACTGTTCTAAATTTTAGAGACGTATATATATCTGGGGTTATTTAACACACCAGTTGAGCAAGATGGATGGATACACTAACGGCAGTTAAAGGGTTGATAATCACACATGTAAAATGTAGGCCTTGCAATACTTTCTTTTTCTACTTTCAATTTTGTGCATGTTTACTGTTTTCTGTGAACCATGATTCTATACAATATCCCCTTTGATTTCTTCTCCAGGTAGGTATTCATATTGACAATCATGACATTCCTTAAGTTCCCTATAATAATGTTTTTGTTGACCAGATCGTAAAATATTATTTTGGTACATTTTTAGTAATTATCATTTAATGTACATTTTAGATTTTGACTGATTTAACAAAAATGCTATCTAAAAGCTAACTTATAATAGCTCACCAGATATCAATAAAATTTCTTACTTGATTCTTCAATATTTGCTAAGCTGTGATATCCAGCAGAATTATCTTTATAAATTTTAATGTAAATTAAAAATTTTGCTTACATATTCAACATGATATTCATGAAGTCATTTTTTTTTCTTTTGCAGAAAGGTGTTATTGTAATCTCATATTCTGAACGAGAGTACAAGACAGATTTTCTTCATTGTAGATTTTAAACAGACATTTATGTAATCTCATCTGTAAAAAGATTTTGCATTTGTAAAATTAGCAAAATGGCCTTCTCTCTATATGATAACTCGAGACATTTGAATATTCCTGATAAAGAAAGGCCTCATGTTTGTGAAATATGCAATAAGGCCTACTCTCGAAGTTCTAATTTAAAAGCACATTTACGTACTCATAGCAATGAAAAGCCTTATACTTGTGAAACATGCTACAAGGCTTTCTTTCAAGCTAATCATTTAAAAATGCATTTACGTATTCATACCATGGAAAAACCTTATATTTGCGAAATATGTAACAAGACTTTCTCTATAAGTGGTCATTTGAAAACACATTTACTTACTCATACCAAGGAAAAGTCTCATTTTTGTGAAATATGCAACAAGGCTTTCTCTCGAGGTTCTGCCTTAAATGTACATTTACGTATTCATACCAAGGAAAAACCTTATGTTTGTGTAATATGCAACAAGGCTTTCTCTCGAAGTAGTAGTTTAAAAATACATTTACGTGTTCATACAAAGGAAAGGCCTTACATTTGTGAAATATGTAACAAGGGTTTTTCTGTAGGTAGTGATTTAAAAAAACATTCAAGCATTCATACAAAGGAAAAACCTTATATTTGTGAAATATGCGACAAAGGTTTCTCTCAAAATCATCATTTAAAATCACATTTACGTGTTCATACCAAGGGAAAAGCTGTATGTTTGTAGAGTGTGTTACAAAGAGTTTTCTGAAACTGGTAATTTAATGCACATTTGTGTATTCATAAGAAGGAAATGTCTCATGTTTGTGAAATGTGCAATATTGCATTTTCTGCATCAATAAAGCATTTTTCTTATTTTTATGACCAATGAAAAATCTCAGTTGTGGTTCACTATAACAGTAACTTATGTTTTTGAAATAGATTTTAAAAAAATCTTGCATATGTATTAGTCCAGAAGTCAAGTATAATTTCATATTTTACAGTATTTTAACCCTTTTGCTGTGTAGTGCTACATTGCGGGATGTGCATCAAGAGGGTTAATATAGACATAGATATTTTTTTCACATCCTTATCTTTGTATTCTTGTTGATTAGGAAAAAGAATGAAGATGATTAAAAAAAAGAAATATATATAATTTAAATTTAATTATGACTTATGTATTTTTAAATGAGGAAACATAAAATAGTAAAATATTGATATATTTTTAAAGGGATTAGTGTGATTAACTATTGTTAAAGTTATATACACAATATTTTCATGTAATATTAAATAAAAAATGAATGTAAGTTCATGTAATAAACCTAAAAATTATTCCTTAAACCTCTTGGATATTTGTCATAATCTTTTAGATATGAATATTTTCTTATTCATCGGTGTTTCTAAAGGCGTGTTGAAACAAGTGTAAAAAAAGAGGGTATTCTTTCAATGTGATGATGCATAATTGTTCTTGTGTCACAAAAATATTTTTTTTTGTTTCAGTAATTTATTAGTTTTTTAATATTAAGGTTTCTATCAGATTTTTTTATGCAGATTTTTGTGAATTGAAATTCAGTTGAATCTCTATATTGGGAATTTTTCTATGCTGCAAACTTTCTTCTGGAACCAAGAACATTTCACGAATTTCTTCATAAAATAACCTCCCAATAGGGAAGTACATTTTCTATGTAACAAACTTTTTTTCCTTGTGATTCAGTTTTTTTCCCTCCCTATTTTTAAAGTATTTCTGGACATTTCAAATTATTCTCTTTTTTAACACATTTTACAATGGTCAAAAATTTTGAGCAATATAATTCTGGGCGGTGCAACCTTTGATCCCCATTTTCCAGTTTACTAGAAGCAACTTCGATTGCATCAAAGCATTTTTTCAAACAAAATTAACAGATTTTATGAGTAATCAAATTTAAGGACACATGTGGTAATGTATGTTTAGAATTTCTAGTTATAAAAATAATGTATGTTTAAAATTACTTGCATACTCTCTAAATTAGAAAATATCCTTAGAATTCATTAGTTTTAATATAAAATTATTTATAATGTTGAAAATACAGTGTATTGCTTGACATATTCTTTTTTCGTGTTTTCCTTGCAGTTTTTCTTTTTTTGATGGGTAAGATATATGTAAAATAAATAGTTATTAATTTACAAAAAGATGTGAATAATTACTTTTTTTTCGCTATATGGTATTTATGAATTAAAATTTTTTTTATGTAGTTTATAAAGTATATTGAAAGATGAATTAAAGTATTTATGAATTAAAATTTTGTTTATGTAGTTTTTAAGTATATTGAAAGATGAACCTCTATATAATGAATTTTCCATAAAATGAACTTTTTTGTGGGATTTAATGACTTCGTTAAATAGAGGTCTGACTGTATATGGCTACCTTTCATTGCTACATTAAAAGATATTTTGATCGGGAAATGTCATGAAAATCTTTTTACATTATTGAAAGCTAAATATTTTTGCTACATCATAAGGTGTTTGCAAAAAGGAAATCCAAAACTGAAATTTGTATGAAAATTTCAGACTTAAAGTTTGTTTTATTCAAAGCTAAAATACATTTCATCCAATTAACATTTTCATCTCTGGACTATTTAATGTGTGTGTGTGTGTGTGAAATCATGGTATACTTTTCATTAAATGTCAGTTTAGTTTTTTTTTTTGAACAGACTGAAGAACTTTTTCAATTATTTTTAATGTACATGATCTGTTGGAAAACAATGTTTAATTTAATAAGAAACCTTCCTTTATATACTGTGTCATTTAAATATTTCTTTAGGAAGGTTGTTTTGGAAACTACAACTCGCTCCGAAAATTTAAGTACGAAGCAGTTAAATGCGAACAAAATCAGGAAGAGTTTATTGTGTGTCACTATGCTGTTCTTGAGGTAATCAACCATCACAGAGCCAAGGCACTGCAGTGTGACCACCTTGAGAATGTTAGTGAGATCAAGTTAGAGGGAGAACAACGGCCAATCCATGCGTGCAATCTCTTCACTCCAGCTGGTCTTCCACGATGTTAGTTTTATAAGCCCAAGCATTATTAACTTTAAATTAAAATCAGGACCAATTGCATATAACTTCCCAGTGTCTTTGGGAATTCATCCTGAAACCTGGCAGTCGTCACAGAATCTTATCTAGAGATGTAAGAAAAATCCCTTAAACAAGGGGTGCTCAACATCTTTTCCTGCTGGGCCACATACATATGGCAACTATTTCATATGGGTGGCAACATGAGAATTAATGGGGGTGGGGGATACTATAAGATCAAGGACATTTAAATGCCGAAATTTTAAGAAACACTATCAATTTCTGTATCCATTTATATATCTAACCTTTAAAATTTCATATGGTTATCAATATGTATAATTTAAAAATTTTTTATAGGATGCTTTTTATAGGACCTTTGCGTTTTGTGACATCACCACCAACCAAATATTTCGCTGTTATTGCAAAGATTTTTCTAAGAAAGCCAAATTATCTAGTCTAGAAAAAAATCCTCAAGAAAAAGAACCTTTGAAGGATTTGTGCTAAGTGGTATAGTGATGAGCAAAATCATCTTTTTTAAATATAGCATTTTCACACAAATGAAACAAGTTTTCGATCGATGCTTTTTTTCTACGAAATTGACAAGATCCCAATCTCTCTCGAAACAACATATATTCTAAAGATATTTTTTGCATGAGGGTTAGTTAAAAATTAGTTTCACCCATAAAAGGATCGCAACTTCACTGTTGTTTCTCACTAACCATCACAATTACATAAAGAAAAAATAAGTTATTTCGCAATTTGTGCCAGCACAACATCCACGGCAAAACTGATATATTTGATTGCTGAATTGATAGAATTTCTCGCTAAATTTTCAATGCATTGTTCTTAAGTAATCAAATTTGTTAGGGCAACTTGCGGCTCGCGAGCCATTGTTTTAGTATCGCTGCCTTAAACCGTGATAGTGATAAAGCTTCAATGTGTTTTTCTCACTAGATTAGAGGCGGATCAAGCTTGTCGGAGGCCTCTGGGGGTAAAAGGTTTGAACCCCATGAGTTCAAGAGTCGAAAAACTAAAATAGGAAAAAGATTAGCTGACCTTAAATTCTCTTAATAAAATGCATTCCTTATACTGAAACTCAACGGCTAAAGAAAAATCTTGACTGTATTTAAAAAACTTACTAAAAAGCTTACAATTTTGCTATACAACTTTACAAATCATCAATTAAATTCATCAATTATTTTTGCTGTATTTATTTTGTCCAAAATACATCTTGTGCGTTTTATATATAATATGGCCATGTTGTGTTCAATTTGTCTTCTCTCCCATAGTACTGCTTAAATAATTTTTTATTCGCTTTAAAATATCTTTCATATGATGCATTCGATATCGGTTGAATAAACAATAATTTCAATAGTATCTATACATTAGGATTTCTCTTGCAACTCGATAAATTCCAAGTTGGGTCTTCATTGTATCTTTTTCTTTTAAAAATAGTAAAAACTGGTCCACACACACAATTCATATCGTCAAAATTAAAAGATTCAATACCGGCTTTGTAAGCTTTCTTTAGTTTTTTAGTTTTAGTTTCCTAGCTTTCTTCTTAAATTCAGGTAATAATCTCTCGTCAAAAAATGCATTAAAGTGTTCTATAGCTGTTTCATAAATCTCAGCATTTCGGGATGTTTTTCCTCTTGCCCTAGCGCATATGATATAAAATGAATTCTCTATGAAATTTACCCTTCTTTTAAAAATTCATTTTTTTTTTAAAACCGAGACTTCTTTACTTCCACCGAAATATTCTCCAAACGAGAGCCCTGATAAATCAGTTGTTCCTTGTTTCAATTTTCAAATTCATTTATACGATTTTGGGTTTAATTTTCTAAAGATTTTAGTAGACAAGTTTCCTTTTAGTAATTCACACACTCGACTAATTGCAATGATTTGAAGCAATATGTATTCTCTGGAGGATGCTATTCCAATTCAGAGTCATTAGGGAAGTTTCATATTTGTCCATTTGTTTTAAAAGAAAAGTTTTTCTTCTAGGGTCGTGTTTTTTTCCCCTTCATTCGTATCACAAATTTCAGCCAGGACTGCTTTTATTAATCTTTGTCTTGCTATTGAATTCTAATTTAACTAGCTTGAAGTAGTTTGCTTTAAACTAGACATACCTTTTATCACATAACTTCATTTTGTTTCATTTATCTTCATTAGTTAAATACACTGATAAAAATAAAAATCCGAACACCAAGAAGGAAATGTGCTATGCAAACGAAATTTGGCAGGCGCGTTTATATATCTGGGAGATAATTTTGATTCAAATTTCGCTTTAGGCGCATAAGTGTGACGCTAGTTGCGCCATTTTGAGAATACAAACCAAGTGTCTTAAAATACGCTTTATAAAGTCTTCGTGAGTCTTATTTATCTTTGCGATTTCATGTAGTGAGAATGTTAGTCCAAAATGAATTTAAGAAGACGAAGAAGCCATTATGAACAGCTCCTGAGTTTGATCAAGGTAATATAATAGATCCAAAAGAAGTTGGATTTTTTTTGTAACGATATTGCAGAGAGACTTGGTATGAATGTATCTACTATGCATGGTTTTTTTCAGCAGTGGTCCCAGGAAGACACTATCTCAAGAAAGTTATGGTCCAACCATGCACAGGTCACCGCTGACAGAGAAGACCGCCGTATTCATTACAAGGCTGTAGAACATCGTAGTATATCTACAGCAGAAATTAGTTGTTTTTTTCGGTACCAGAGTGACACATTGAACTATAACAAATCAAATAATTCGAGAAATAGCTCCCAGCCAGTCGCTCTGTAGCATTCCTACCATTAGCTCCAAATCACTGACATCTGCAACTTCAGTGAGGGCATGCTAGAGATAATTGGAGAGTGGTTTGGCGATGGTGTTGTGTTCTATTAAAGCTGTTTATGTCTTGGTGTCAGTGATGGCTGTATATTGATTTGAAGAAGGTCAGATAAGGGCCTGTAAATAGCCTTTTTGCGGACTAGACACACTGGGCCTGCACCTAGAATTATGGTCTGGCACGAGCAATTTTTTTTGATTACAAAAGCACTTTTGAAGTTAATTCACACATCCTAACTGCAAGTTTGTATGTCAATCCTGTGATTCTCAAACTGTTGCACTGCCATTTATAAACATCATTCAAGAGATGTTTTCCGACAGAATAACGGGCGCCCTCATACCCTGTTGTAACCCAACATGTTCTATAGTGCCAACGTGTTACCTTGGCCTGCTAGATCTTACTTCAATCGAGAACGAATGAGACATCATTGGGCGGCAACGACAGCGCCATCAACAACCAGAAATAAGCAAATATTGACTAAGAGCAACAAGCATGCAATTCCATTCCACAAACTCATATCCGGTACTTGTACAACATATATGCACGTTTGCATGCTTGCATTTAAAATATTAGCGGTTACTCGTGTTTTTAACACTTTATTGTTCATTAGTTGCACACCAAAACCAAACATTAAACATTTTTTTTTTAAATCAAATTTAAAATTTTATTCCAATAAGAGCTGTTTTTGAATTTTTGTTCTTTTTCCTAGCAATACATGGCAGTACAACGGTTATATTTAACGATTGAGACCTCATCAGAGAACATGTGCCCCATTGATCGTTCTACCGTACTTCCTTAAAATTTAAGAAATATTTAAAAAATAGTTATTTTAAATTATGGCACGAGATCTTACTATGAGTCTTTCTAGTTATTAATTACAACTTTTAATAATTTTGCTAAGTATACAGAAGAGTAGTAAAATGAAAATGAAAATTATGGTTTCACTGCGAAACCAAACTCCAATAAGAGATGGTATTGCAAGTCTCTTGGCACCGTTTTAAAGCGAAAATGTTCTCAGTATCTGTCTTTCTGAAACACTATTTGTTTATTTCATGTCTTACTAAAATATTTATTTACTTTAAAATTATAGTGTGAAATTTTTTTTATGTTGAACTATAATTATCCGCACTCTTAAAATTTTGCCACCCAATGCACATGTTGTACATGCCTAAATGCGACCATGCTTGTACACTGCTGGCCACCGTAAATGCAACACCAAGAAAGACAAGAGATATCACAACAAAATATATTTTGTAGATAACATGTTGACCAAGTATCAAATGATTAAATTTATACATTTCTGTGAAGTGTGGTCCTGCCAGAATCAGTAGCCAGAATAGCCGCCATTGTTGGAGATCACCGCTGCCACACGCCTCGACATTGTTTCAAAGAGACCTTGGCTGTGTTCTTGGGGTACAGCAGACCAAGCAGCTTCCACACGTTGCCAAAGTTAATCTGGGGTGGCAGCTGGGGGTGTAATCTGGGTCAATCGTTGAGCAACTATAGACCACATGTTTTCTATCGGTGAAAGATCCGGAGAGCGAGTCGGCCAGGGAAGCAATTCAATCTGGTGATTGACGAAGAAACTTTGGACAATGCGTGCGACATGTGGTCGCGCATTATCCTGTTGAAATATGGCTGTGGCCAAGTCCTGAAGATAAGGAAGGACAACTGGCTCCAACACCTCGGAGATGTAGCGCTGGCTGTTTAAAGTACCGGCAATGCGTACCAGAGGAGTGCCGAGAGTGATATCCATTACCGCTCCATGCCGCCCATCCGGTATAGTGGTCAGTGAAGCTGACTGTGGTGCCACAGGGACTGGGTTCGAATCCCGGAGAAGGCATGGATGTTTGTGTTGTAATCCTTTCTTCTGTCTGTGTTGTTTACCCCCGTGTTATACGTTCGGTGGTGCACGGAGTTTATAAATGTTAAAATAAAAAAAAATACCGCTCCATACCATAATACCCGGTACAGGACCAGTGTGGCGGTGCATAACGCAGCTGTTCTGCATCCTCTCTCCACAGTGTCTCCAGATTCGAATCCAACCAGCGTGGTGTTGCAGACAGATCCGTGACTCGTCAGTAAAGACAACTTCATTCCATTCTGCCGCCCACATCCTTCTTTCATCGCTCCATTGGCGGCGGAGACGTCTGTGGTTCTGCGTCAAGGGTAGATCAAGCAATGGACGTCTTGCGGACAGACCACTCTGCTGTAAACGGCGTCGAATGGTACGCGCAGACACTGAATGATGAGTTACAGACTCAATGTGCTGTGCTATGATTGTGATGTGACTGAGCGATCCGTCACTGCCATGCGCACAGTTGCCTGTCCTCACGTGAAGTGCTAGACCCCACCCCACTCGTGAGAGGCTGACTCCTGATTGGGCAGACAACCCACTCACGAACTCTTCACATACGGCCGCTCTTGGCGGTCGCTTATAACCGGGGAAGCAGCGAAGGAGGACCGACCGGTTCTTCCCGCGTGGTTCCCCACTTTTTGATTTAGTGAGACTTCATACAACTTTTGTTAGCTGTTGGCTATATAGCGTGGATATACCATTATAGTACTCGGTGTAAGCGGAATCTCTGTAAATCAATAAGATTATCCCGAGAATTATAAAATTTTACGAAATCTTCCTCTGGCAATTTTCGGCCCTTGCCAAACCGGTCAAATGAAGAAAAACACATGGGAGTGGTTGATTGTTGATATTTTAAATTTCAATAGCTTTGGTATCCAACCTTTCCAGAATGGAAAGGGTATCCTTGTATTGGCTTAGAGCAGGGGTGGCCAACCTGCGGCACGCGTTTCACAGTGTGGCGTGGCTGAGTTGTAACAGTGGCACACGAAGATTTTGTGAAAAGTTAAAAAATTTGGAACAATAATAATTAATACCAATTTTTTTACAGTTTTGTTGAAACATGGTTGTCTTGGACAAAAAAAAAGCATCAAAAATTATTTTAAAAATATACTTAACTGAACTATGGTAGGAAATTATAATGTAGAAAATACTCCCTTCAACCACATTTCTGTGTGAACTTGCTTTCCAAAGTATATGCACTCGCGATATTTTGGAATTTGAGGGAGTGTGTTTTAAAATATTTGTGCAAGAAAACAATGAACTGCCCAGTGAGTGTCTGCTACTCAAGACTGAAGATTGGCTATGGGATTTAGTTCTTCTTGCCGATACTATGGGACATTTAAGTAATTTAAATTTAAGATTATAAGGAAAATATTGCATTTTTTCTATCTTAATTGATCTATCTTATCCCTCCATTCACTCTAAACTAAAATCATGTATTAAAATTGCCTCTACACTCCGGGATCAGATTCCTTAGGGGGGGGGGGGTTTGGTCGGTACTCTTTTGTGGTCACACACAAACGGTTTTTTTCCCCTCCTCTTCCACAAACGTTTCCTGCCTTTTTTTTCTCACCCTCTTTTTTTATTCTTAATCTCTAAACCCTATTTATATTTCACAATATTTTGCAGCTTCCTGGTTTAACTCTTGGTTAACAATGTTAGTATACTTTCAGGTTAATTTCCTGTTTTTTTTATTTTATTTTTTAGCAAAAAATGATATCTCCAATAAAATCCAATAATCTATCTCCCCCCAATTTTCTCCCTTTATTTATTATATTTATTTTTCCCTGTGCTATCTTCTCCTTTATGCTTCTTTAAAAAAAAATGGGGGAGGAGATCTTGAAAAAAGTAATCCTCCTTCCGATGAATTATTTCCTTTTCTGAAAACTGAAGAACGAAATGGCGGGAAAATATCAACAGGAAGTGGTGTCATCAACTGAAAATTTGAATCCAAAGAAACTTTTTTTAATGTAATTATTTATGCTTCCTGTTTTTTTTTGTCTTTATGGTCCATTTGTTTTGTATAATTTTATTATTTCTTTTGCATTTTGTAAAAAAGTTGGAATTGCTTAAAATGTAAACTTTGATTTTTTTTTTTTACAATAAAAACTGGACGTGAGGGTGGTTGCTTCCCGAGGGATCGGTTGCAGCTCTAAACCCTCTTCGGGTGAGCTCGGTTCCTCTGGGCATTCATCATCATCTATCTTAATTGATCATATTTATATTCGTTTGTGAAAAACCTTTTTCTTTTTTTTGTCTCGATTCCGGTTAAAAAAGATTAACACACTTCACATTGATGCAGGAACTACCTATCATAGTTAATAATGCTCTGAGCTATGGTATATTTAAAAAATTAATATCTATTTTACAGGATATTTAATTATTTTGACGATTTTCAAGATGATTTTTAAAAAAAATGCTGATCTTTTCATGCATCTTTTTTGAAAATTTCTCTGTAAGATTTGCATAAAATTTTTTCTCTTTGAGTAAAAAATTCATAATAGGCCCATGCCTATAAGGAACAATTTTTGACCTTTTCATTTTTTTTTTTTCCTGGGGGAAACTTGCGAGTGGCACGCATGATTTTTATCAGATAGCGTCATTCTTCCCCAAAAGGTTTGCCAATCCTGTCTTAGAGACTATATATAATAAACAGCAGTCCCGTCTTGTATACAAAAATGGGAAAAAAAGGAATCTTTCTTGTTTATTAAGGTGACAGTTTGCGATTGGATGCTCGAACCAAGTTTCCTGATCCACAAAGATGCAAGATTTTGCTCATGAACGATTCTTGAACTTCGTTAATCTCGGAACGCAAGCTATGTTAAAGATAAGATAGGAAAGAAATAAAAATATTCTTTGTGAATATCATTTTAAGATTTCATTGACAAGCTTATGTTCCTCTTGAAGAAAATGAAATATATTGATGGTTTAATAATTCAAAGTAAGAAAAGAACAGAAAACAAACATTACAGATAACCTCAGCAAGTTTTTCATAAATTTGTTACATGCAATGCATGGTTTTAAGGACAAACTTTAGTATCCTTTGTTATTGGGAATTTATTTATAGGAGTACGAAATTGTGAAGGATCTATACGCGGTTCCACTAATCCCTTCTTATATCTTTAAGGTAAATATTTATTTCAATCAACCTTCATCGAGGAAACGTGATTATGTAAATGAGGTATATTATATAAATTCTGTTTTCACGAGTTGGCAGTTAGTTGTTGTCACGCTGTTGTTGGCACGCTGAAGTTGATACGTTGGATGTGTGGAAATAGGAGTTAACATAAAGTTTGAGAATTAGTTATTAGTTGAAGATTAAAAAGGAGGGGAATTAGTTAAAGATTACAGAGCGTGAAGCCAACGACATTTGAACAAGCCGAAGAGAGTACCCGCAAGTTTCCAGTGTAGGATCCGAGGCATAAAAAGTTCAGGTACTCTGCGTTTGGTTAAGTAGAAGCTAGTTTATTAGTGTGCGACGTAGTTATATTTGAGCGTATTTAAGCTGTCAGATTCAGTTGAGGGTCTGTAGTAGTATCCCCGTGTTATAGAATCTCACCTCCGCACTCTACTATATATAAGCTACCTTTAATTAGATTTATATTGTGTTTGATTGATAATAAGAATTAATAAATTAATTAGATTGAAAACATGTCTGTGGATTTTTTTGTTTCTTCCACACATCTAGCCGGGTTTACAGGTAGACAAGAGGGTTCGGATGTAAGAGGAAACCCAGCGTTATACGCTTCCTGTAAGAACTACTTGTTTTGCTGCCATGCTACCATGCATTTATGTTTGGCCCGTATATGAATTCTTTTCACATACAAATATTTATTTCATATATTATGTTTAAATTGCAATAGAGGATCGTGGATATTTTTAGAATGAATTTAAAAATATTCCAAATTTTTATTATAAATGGATAAACAATAATCACACCATAGTAAAATAATAAAAATTATTTATAAGTTTTTGGTATAATAGTTAAATGATATTTAAAGGTAAAATTTTAGTATATAAAAATTAAATTGAAAAATAATTAGTAGATTAATTTATAACCTCTACAATACAATTATTAGCTGCTGACCTAGCTCCTGCAAAAGTTGTCTTCATCGATTCCCTAGCTGCAATTTTAGCCCTAAGCAGTAACACGCCAGCTGACTGCCTTAACACAATTGAGTGCCAAACTAAAATAGCGAAGCTTATTTCGTATGGGTGGACTGTAGCTTTGCAGTGGGTCCTAAGACATGTTGGAATCCCCGGCAATGAGAGAGCCGATTAAAAAGCTAAACAGGGAGCCGAGACGTCTCAACCGGAAGTCCCCTTGACCCTCAGAAGAGCAAAGAGCATTATATCTATATAAATTGACAAATGTACTGCCTTGATCCAAAAAACCAAGAGCCTCGGAAAGCCATGGGAAACCTTCGCCATTGTGGTTCTTATCCTGAGGTACCAGCAGAGAGCTGAAGCTTTTGCCAGCTTTCGCCTAACCCACCGGACATGACTTTTTGGGAGTATATCTCCACTGGATTAGCCTGGCTGCTGTCAAGGCCTGCCCGCTCTGTGGCCATGCCAGGACGGATGACAACCACCTGCTCCAATACACTGGACTCAATGAATACCCTACTGACGACGTTTTCAGTCGGTACTGAAAGGCTCGGCGTCTAATGGTTAAGACGTTAAGCACGGGTGTTGCATAAATAAATAAATAATTTATATCCAATAGCGTTCGCACTATCTGTGATAACAAGTCTGCACGGGACATTTTTGAAGCAGAACATTGTTTTATAGTTAAATCTTTGCAAAGAGAAAACGCGCGTCTTCAAAATCTAAAAGATAGGGGTATGTTTTTCGTTAGAAATGGGAGCAGATTATGATATGTATAAAATTCGATTCAAACTCCAGACAATTTCTAAAGTTAAACGTTCATTGGTTGATCAAGCTTGCTGGGTTTTGGTCAACCTCTGACTTTCGGGTAAATTTTATATCGGGTAAGTGTTTTCATCAAACTTTTAGGATAAACATGTGGCAAAGCTTATAGATGAAGTGTCAGAAAGAATGATATACGGAGGTCGCAAGAATATCTCAAGAAAATGAGTAATAGCTCTCATTTTTTTGATTTTTCGAGCACTTCATGTTTATCTGCTTACAAAATTTTGTCGCGAAAAATTCTTTTTAGTTTACTTTGTGAAGGGATACTTAAACTCTCACAAATATTAGTAAACCTAAGTGTAAGGAAAATTTTTCAATAGCCAAAATTTTGTAAAAATCAACGAGTGTCACAGTATTAAACATATCTCTCACAGTGATTTGACTGCATACCAATTTCAAATTGCTGCTCTCCAGGTGCAGTGTCAATATCAGCAATGATGCCGCGCTTCTCAAACTGTGGGGCGTGCTCTCTAGGGGGGCGCGAGGATATTGAAAAGTTGAAAAAAGAGGATTATTTAAAATAATTATTAATTTATTGAAAGTAAACAAAATTAATTTTTACATAATAAAAAATAAATAAATAAACCATTTGCTTTGATATAATGCACTTATAAATGTATCAATGCTGCACAATATATTTTATAAATAATTTAACTACAGTAAGAACTGGTAATTATTAACAATAGTTTAATAATTACCAGTGACCCCATGAGCTTTTCATGTGCAAAATTATATGCAAAAGTTAACACTTATCTTGATAATTTTTGCGGCTTATAATTAATCCTTTAACTCTAATTAAAAGTTACGCGATTCGCTCCTGAACACCTCCGTTTTGCACGTATGCTAGTGTATGTGGTGGTGGTGGGGAAGACAAAGAATAAATAAGAAAATCCTCTGAAATAAGTGAACCCTTCGCAAATGCTGTCAAGGTCATTTTGTTGCATCCCAAACCCTTCGGAATAATTTTATGAATAGCAGTGAACAGAAAAGATCGTATTTCGGAAAGACGTATATATACGTCCCGGGCAATTTACGTAATGGCTAAGTGAGACGTTTATATACGCCTCTGGCACTTAAGAGATTAAAGTCGTATTGTAGCTTTAGCGTCATAGTATAGTATTATCGAATTCAATACATTGTTGTTGTATGGAGGGGGGCACGATGAAAATTATAATTGAATACTGGGTTGCAAGTATTGAAAGATTGAGAAGAACTGCAATGATGGGATAAGAGAGCAAATTGAATTTATTCTCAAATGAAGCCCTTACCAGTAATTGGACTTCATACAAGCGATTTCCCTAAACAAATGTTTAGCAATTTGCATTGATTCTCATTTAGCAGTTACAAATCAAATTATAAATTGGATGCGTTTGAATACATAGTTTACTTATACGGTGACAGGGGTGGCTCTAGAGTCGGAAAATCGGGACCCCTGCCCTGGGTGAAAAATTTAAGGGCGGCATTTGAATCGAATGTGAATTTTTTTTGGATATATTTTCTGAAATATTGGGGTGAATTTCATGCTTCGTTTAATGTATTTTATTTCCTTATTTTTGTCCTCCGTATCTTTAATGTCAGTTTTCTGTTATGTTGAAACTAAAAAGGTTCCGGGCGGGAGTATATGCTAACTGATGATATTTGATATGCTTACACACTTTTCACGAGAACTTTCTTCCCATCCCTGAGTGGGATCACAATGGACATTCTTTTAATCCATACAATGTTCGGTGTCGGCTACCCAAAAGGGGAAAGGGGGTAATAAGTTTTTGGTAGATGGAGAGCCACAGGAAATGTTTTGTCTTATTCTTGAGTGTAGTTACTATAATTTAAAATAAACGCTTGTGATACCCACCATCAGTAAACACTTTTTCCATGAAATTGGCTTGATGGAATGGACAATTCCTTTTACATTTTACTCGTTTGAAATAATAACATACAATTATGTCCGTAATTTCGAATTACTTTGTATTTTTTAAGACTTAAAGTAACATCTATGTCCTCTCTCTTTCGCTATCTATATATACATATATTTCTCTAATGTATTGTTTTGCTGCCTTTTTGTTCGCAAGAATTATTCAAGTTTTACAGGTATGTATTTTTGTGAACAATTTATCTTTTTTAATTATAAATGTTTGCTTTGGAGAGAGGGGTGGCGTTATCCATTTTTCTCTGGGGTGATAAAACTGCCAGAGACGGTCCTGACGGTGATGACCAGAATTGGGGACACTTGGAAATTTTTTAAATTTGCATGCTTATAGAAAAGTAACGTTTCACAAAATACAAAGTAGTTTATATCATTTCAAACAGAATTTAAAACTGAATTAAATCCAAAAAACAAATTTCAAATATTTGCAATGCAATGCAAAAAATGTTAACCAGTAATAATTATCAAAATATACAAAAGATCGTTTGCACTTTTTGGAAACGATTTTGATAGTTAATTTGTAATTATAAATGGCATGTTTTTTGCGGCAATTTGCCTCTATATGATAGCCATGATTCTTGACTGTAGCTCCAGCTGAAATTTTCAATGAAGATAAACTCTTTTTCTTAGTACTGTCATGCCAATTTTTACTCCATTACTCTTGAACCGTTTTCCCAAGTCCATTCAGTGTTTTTGTATGTCATTTTCTTGAGGCTCATTTTAAGAAACCGAAAGCACAAAGTCCGTTGGAGAAGCGTCAAATGATTTAACAGGTTTTTCATCAAATGGGATGCACTTTATTCCTATTTCTGATACTTTCTCTGCTAAATTGTAGGAGTTGACTTACATGTGTGACTAGAGGCTTTGTCCATTTGAAGTTCAAATTTATTAATGTCCTTTCCATCTAAGGCTTGAATTTCTTCTTCAAAAATCAGTTCTTGAATATTTTGCTGATTGTAGAGTGAATTAATTTTGGCTTTATTTAAGACTTTTTTTTTGGTTTTTACTTGCCGTTGTAACAAAATTCTGCAACTATCATAAATCCCTTTGGTAACTTTTCTGTGCACTGACTGGCCATCTCATGCTGGCGTTCCCGTCAGTTGAGCAATAGAAAATGGATCTCTTATTTCAGTCACTTAAAAATACCCATGCCTCATCGAGTGTTACCACAAGCTTTCACTTTTCGGCAGCTAGGTGATTTTCATATAATTTTCTATAATTTGTTTTTCTTTCATCAATATGTTTTCGCAAAAGCAAATATGAACTTTAAATTTAAACATTTTTTTAAAAACTTTATAAATGATTTTACTTGCAGTGAAGGAGACATTCCTAGTTTCGATGCAATGAATCTTTGAGTCAGCGTATTTTCTTTTTAGGATCAAGGCTTCACTTCCTTGATAGTTGCCTCCTTTCGAACAGTCTTAGGATGAGGCTTAGTAGTCATGTTTTCATTGTTACTTTCAGCTAGATGTTTTTTCCTTTCTAATTTAATATGTTATAAATACTTTTTTTTGAAATGCAATAACCGAGATTTTTATACCCTTTTTTGATTTGTTGATTCAAATATATCTCCTCGAAAAGTGCAGTCTTGTAACCTTCAGGCCATCTATCGATTTTAGGAGCCATTTTCAAAATGTTTTATTTTACATTCCAAGGTCAAGGCTTCACTTCCTTGATAGTTGCCTCCTTTCGAAGAGTCTTAGGATGAGGTTTAGTAGTCATGTTTTCATTGTTACTTTCAGCTAGATGTTTTTTTCCTTTCTAATTTAATATGTTATAAATACCTTTTTTTGAAATGCAATAACCGAGATTTTTGTACCCTTTTTTAATTTGTTGATTCAAATATATCTCCTCGAAAAGTGCAGTCTTGTAACCTTCAGGCCATCTATCGATTTTAGGAGCCATTTTCAAAATGTTTTATTTTACATTCCAAGGTCAAGGCTTCACTTCCTTGATAGTTGCCTCCTTTCGAAGAGTCTTAGGATGAGGCTTAGTGGTCATGTTTTCATTGTTACTTTCAGCTAGATGTTTTTTCCTTTCTAATTTAATATGTTATAAATACCTTTTTTTGAAATGCAATAACCGAGATTTTTATACCCTTTTTTAATTTGTTGATTCAAATATATCTCCTCGAAAGGTGCCGTCTTGTAACCTTCAGGCCATCTATCGATCATCTAGCCATTTTCATAATGTTTTATTTTACATTCCAAGTTCAAGGCTTCACTTCCTTGATAGTTGCCTTCTTTCGAACAGTCTTAGGATGAGGTTTAGTGGTCATGTTTTCATTGTTACTTTCAGCTAGATGTTTTTTCCTTTCTAATTTAATATGTTATAAATACCTTTTTTTGAAATGCAATAACCGAGATTTTTATACCCTTTTTTAATTTGTTGATTCAAATATATCTCCTCGAAAAGTGCAGTCTTGTAACCTTCAGGCCATCTATCGATTTTAGGAGCCATTTTCAAAATGTTTTATTTTACATTCCAAGTTCAAGGCTTCACTTCCTTGATAGTTGCCTCCTTTCGAACAGTCTTAGGATGAGGCTTAGTGGTCATGTTTTCATTGTTACTTTCAGCTAGATGTTTTTTTCCTTTCTAATTTAATATGTTATAAATACCTTTTTTTGAATGCAATAACCGAGATTTTTATACCCTTTTTTAATTTGTTGATTCAAATATATCTCCTCGGAAAGTGCAGTCACGTAATCTTCAGGCCATCTCTCAATTTTAGGAGCTATTTTTAAAATGTTTTATTTTACATTCCAAGTTCAAGGCTTCACTTCCTTGATAGTTGCCTCCTTTCGAAGAGTCTTAGGATGAGGCTTAGTGGTCATGTTTTCATTGTTACTTTCAGCTAGATGTTTTTTCCTTTCTAATTTAATATGTTATAAATACCTTTTTTTGAAATGCAATAACCGAGATTTTTATACCCTTTTTTAATTTGTTGATTCAAATATATCTCCTCGAAAAGTGCAGTCTTGTAACCTTCAGGCCATCTATCAATTTTAGGAGCCATTTTCAAAATGTTTTATTTTACATTCCAAGGTCAAGGCTTCACTTCCTTGATAGTTGCCTCCTTTCGAAGAGTCTTAGGATGAGGTTTAGTAGTCATGTTTTCATTGTTACTTTCAGCTAGATGTTTTTTTTCTTTCTAATTTAATATGTTATAAATACCTTTTTTTGAAATGCAATAATTGAGATTTGTACATTTGTTGATTCAAATATATCTCCTCGGAAAGTGCAGTCACGTAATCTTCAGGCCATCTGTCAATTTTAGGAGCCATTTTTAAAATGTTTTATTTTACACATTCCAATCAAAAGAAAACATTAGCAGACGAGTAATCTGAAGTTGCCAAAGTTTTATGTCAAAATGCAAACGAGAAAATAAATTACAAATTCGTTTCCATAAAGTGCGAATGACCTTCTGTATTAGCTACTGATGATGAAAACAGTAGGTATCAGTATTTTTTTTATTACAGCCTCTCAATGATGATTCATTGAGTTAACAATAGCTAGCTTTTACTTCGTTATTACATGATGCCATTAAGCAATTATAGCCCCAATTTGCTCATGTTTATTTGATGACGTCTAATTCGGGTAAGAATTTTCAAACGGTGCCACAATCTTTTGATGGGATTAAGATCAGGACTGTTTCCTAGGCAGGACAACAATAATATTTAGTCAAGAAGCAATGAAAACAAATAAAAAAGCGGATTGGGTACCTAGAAAGAGATGTAAGATTATTGCGTGGCCAGAAAATGGTCTTTCCTATGCTGAAATTGCAAGACATGTGGTTGGTTCAGTGACTTTGTCTAGAGTCGGGATGTTTTATTTACGATATCAGGAGACAAATTCAATAAGAAACAAAGCAAGAAAAGGCGGAATAAAAGGTGCTCCACACCTGTTGATGACAGAAGAACAAAAATACTGTGTCTCCAAGAGAGAAGAATGTCACCAACTGCCATCAAAAGTGATCTAAATGATGCTGGTGTTTCTGTCAGCTGAAGAACAATCAGGAGAAGATTAACAGATGTTAGACTAAGAGGTAGAATTCCATGAAAAAAGCTTTATTTCTCAATTTACAGCAACGCAAAAAGATTTCAATGGGCAAATGAGCGCATTAATTCGTCAGATGATTAGTAGTCGCAAGTTGCAAGGAGCGATGAAACTAAGATATTTTTACGTAGATGGGGGTTTGAGGATTATATGCTAACTGCCTGAAAGAGTAAGACCGTTCTTCAGGAGCAATGAAAATGTATTGTCGGAAAAGAATCCTTAGGAATGCGGGATACAACAGTAATATTTGCAAAATAAATACCAGAAGGTCTCTTCACACCTTCTACATCCCTCACCACAACTATTAGTGCCTGAAATACAAGTACGTTAGAGATTATTCGCAAGCATTCAATCGTCCTAATCGCTGAGAGATTTTTCAAATGCTCAGTCAATACTGACTCTTCAATGGTCAAAGCAACTCTAACCCAGTTTCGGTGAGTGACTCCTTATTTATAGTCTGCACGCCGTTTTCTAGGAAATAATCCGCTTACGTCATAGATCGTGGTATTCTCCAGTAATTTCCAGAAGCATTCTTATGGTCGCCAACTCGCCAAAAATGTTGCCAACTTTACTCCATAGCCAAGATTTCGCCGAGTTTCTATTGAACTGCCATTCTAATAAAAGGAACGGCGTTGTGTTGGTGAATATTATAATTTAAGCATAGAATAAATACAACAATGATTATTATTAGAGAGAGATAACGGAGAGCTTAAGCCTGCCGTAAGCTCAATTAATTATCGATTTGAAGCTGTAATAAAAAATAAATGCTAATATATATACCTGCTAACTCTATGTTGATAACCTACTGCTATCACCATTACCTAATCTGTATCGATAATTATTGCACATTTTTTTTTTGTATTGCAAATACTTTAATTTTGTTCTTTGCATTGAATTCAGTTTTAAATTCTCTATAAAAGGATGTATTCGACTTTGCATTTTGTGAAATATAACTATGCAGGTTGTTATGGGGTCAATATAGATCACTTTGAGAATCACTGTTCTAGACGAATCCACCATTTAAGTCATTGCCTATTGTGTAAAACGTAAATTTGGCGCTTACATAAAATGGTGAATTCTTAGTGTGCCCATACAATAAACTAAAATACATACATCAAAATCATTAAAAATATATTTTTTTATGTGTGTATTAGTTATCACAAAAATACATACATAAAAATCACTATAATCTTGAAGCATTAATTAAAAATGCACGCACGCAACATTGAATTTCATGGAATTATCGTCCAAAAGGAAACGAAAAAAAAAAAAAAAAAAACCGAATAATTTTGCAACAAAAACTTGAGCAGTTGTTTAACGACGTATGAAAAATGTCTGTTTCCTTCATATTCAATATAAACTTATGAGTGAGTGTTTATTATCATCACACGAGGGCTATTGGTTACAGACCTCGTGGTTTTGAGCCACGGTCAAGTGACTAGGACAACAACTAGGACAACCCCCTCACCACGCCAACGGGTGGACTTTGAGCCACGATAAATTTAACGTGCAACGCCCCTTGCCCAGATCTTCAGCGGCACAGGGGCTTGAACTCATGACACGCCCTCCACAGGCTTGTGATCTTGGCCACTAGGCCATCACAGCCACTTTTTTTAAACTGTGGTGGTCAGAAAAGAGGGACACTTCATGATGAGTATTAAGTTCGATGAGTTCTCCCCCCCCCTTTCTTTTGATCTTTTCATTGTACTTCGTTTTCGAAATTAATTTATGTCATGTCGTTCCATCTTTTCTCTCTCTCCAGATGAAACGCTATCTTGCTTCACGAGGACAGGATTTAAAAACTAGATTATTGTTCCTCGGCGCCATAGTGGAGTATTTTTAAAAAGGTTTGAACCAGAGAGAGAGAGGATAAGATTTTACAATCAACTTTCTGCAGTTTCAACATATATATTCATTAACACACATTCAAAAACTTATCACCGCATTTTTGAAACTCACTCGATTAATAATGAGATGGAGAGTTTAAAAACACAATGTAAGAAATATCCGCTAGGATTTTATAAACTGTATCGTGCTGCCATCTGGTTGCGTATTTTAAAAAAACTCTAGTTATAAAATACTACTACTTTTGTTTCATAATGCATCGCATACAGAATTGTTAACGAACAACCTCGAATATTATTACTTGCTCAAATTATTTGTTCTAATTTTTTTTACAGAAATTGTTTTCTCTTAAGAAAGTGGGTGTCTTAATTTGGTATTTTTTTTTATGAAAATTTCATAAGATTTTAAAATATTGAGACCGAAATTAAACTATTTCTATATATGCCGTAATCACTTATAAGTTTAATTATTGTTCAAGTATTAATTAATTGAAATGGTAACGTCTTTAAAAGTTTTTTGGTTGTCCTTTAAAAAAATGTATTTTGATAGTTTTCATTATTTTTTTTTCTTATCTGAGCTCAAACTTTTCTTTTAAATACATCTATGTAAATATAGATTATAAATAATAAATATCAATTTGTTGTATCAATAATTAAAATAAATTGTTTTTTTTATTACAAAATGCATCTACAATAGAAAGTTTATCATTTCCCCCCCATCTGAAATCAAATTTATGACTAGGTTTCTATTTCAAATGCATTGCTGTATCCATATCACATTGAAAAGCCAGTTGTTTTTATTTACCGATATAGCTGTTACGTTGTTGTTTTTTTATTTCCAAAATTGTGGTGATTTTTTCTACGGATACGTCCTATGTTGAAACAATGATGTTAAAATTCTACAATTGATTAAAAAAAACTACATTGTGCTCTACGCATCGTCTATCGATTTTGTATATATATTGATACTCAGAAAATGTAATACAAACAGGTCTGAATAAAGATTCAGAGACAACGAATTACTCCTATAATATAGAAATTAAATTATTTCCCTTTTAATTCAGTAGATGGCAGCAGTGTCTGAAAATTTTAAAGCGATATTGATTAAAGCGATCTTCACAATTTTCTTTAATTTTAATATTTGATATTCTGCTTTAATTGTGTATTTTATAAAGAAAAATAATTCCACACAAATATTTTTAAATCTGTTGCAAATTTTTTGTAAAATTTAAATTTTTTGAACTTTTAAAAACATTTTTTAAATTCCTAAGGCTTTTTTTAAAAAATGTGTCTCTTTTCTTAGAAAAATGTTTTTTCTAAGTACCTTATAATATACTACATAAAACTGTGCATGGGTTTTTTTCTGCTGCTGCTCTTCAGTTTTTTATTTATTTTTTATAGTT